>VZTI01001686.1:1076618-1096941 GCA_013397865.1 Struthidea cinerea | reverse complement strand
GAGCTGTTCGGCGGCCGCCGCCCGGCGCAGGCACAGACAAAGCGGCGGGGCACCCCCACGCACGCCCCGGCCGCGCACGGCGGTCCCGCCGCCCCCGCGCCTGTCCCTGCACCCGTGGGCGGCACAGAAACGCCGCCTCTCCCGTGGGGACCGCGCCGTGCCCCTGCCCACCGCCGCTTGTGACAGCCGCGTGTGCGCCCGGCTTGTACGAGACCAGCCGAGACCTCGAAGCCCGATGCCTCATCATCACCCTCCGTGCCCCGCTACCTCAGCATCGTCCGCCTTTTCCCCGCACCAGGGAGCTATCGGGCTCAGGCTCCTTCTTTTGAAGCAGCCCCCACGCCGGTCTGTTCGGTTACACAGCGCCGAGCCGCAGCAGCGAACACCGCCCAACTCTCCCCAGCATCTTCCCCCGGTGCGGGTGTGCCGCGGGCTATGGCCATCCCCACCGCACAAAGCCCGCCTGCACGGGCTGCAGCTCGCAAGAATGATGGAGTGCGTTTTGTGTTTCATATGGTAAACACTTTATTTTTTTAAAAGTGCATAAATATTAAGTGACATGAAACTACAAGATGTAAAAAATCATGGATTCCTAGTAATAAAACAGCACACGAAGGTCTAAGTTATTTTATGCTCTTTTTTCCCCCCGGTTCCTGTGTCTGCTACTCTGCCTGCATTTCCACCCCAAACACCAGGATGTTCAAGTTACCAAGCTCTGTATCCCTGCTTACAACTTCATTGGAGAGCACAGCATGACATCTGTCAAGCTGCATTGCACATTTCCAGCATTCTCCTGCTCTCAGGCTTCCACAGAAAAAAACATTTGATGGTACATCCTTTAAAATCTTGCTTGGATCGGAAACAAAAAGGGAAGAGACCTGCCAAGGCAGTAGCACTGAACTTCTGGCATTGCTAGCACCACCAATCACACAACCCTCCTCTCTTCCTCCCCTTCTTCTAGAAGGGTTTTTGCATCCTCCCCAGTCCATTTCCTTCTGCAAAGCTCTACGATTTCTGCATATCTCCCCTTGCCTAAATAGCAATGTGCTTCAAAGTTTGACATTACCACAGATCAGTGCTGGTCATCCTAAGGAGCAGATCTGAACTTCACTGTGGTCAAAACCTACCCTCATGTCCCAATAGTGCATCGAAACCCACACTTCTACCACAGTAGAAAAACATACTATCCAGCTGTTTACAAATTGTTTTTTCTAAGCAGAAACCAACAAGGGGGGGCTATAGGCACAGTCTCTAAACAGATCTGTATGACCTCAAGGCTGTTAGATGCAAAATATTTGAGCCGCTCTATTAACATCTTAAAAAATACATGCCCCCAAATCCAACTCTCTTTTAAAAATAATTTTAAGTTGGTAGGTCAAACAAAAGCCATGTGAGTATTTCTAATGTGTTCTCAGAGACACATGCTGATATTTTAACTCAGAAGTTCTGAAGTATGGGTTCGATCAGGTTTCTACCTCAGATTTTTTTCTGCACAAAGAAAGTGACCTAATGAAACTTTAACTAATCTTTACCTAACCTTTCAGACTGAAATGACACTTCACTGAAAGCTTAGTTTACATTATTATATTCATAATATAGACCATTCACAGAGACCTTATAAGGTGAATACAATCAATAGCACCAACTGCACAACACTTGGACTGCTGAGATTTAAATCAGATGTATACATTAACACACATTTTAGAGCAATCTCTAGCAAGGCTCAAGTTAGTCTGCCAATTTGCCACTGTCCCCTGAAGACAGGGGATCTTATTTATCCTTTCTGCCAGGTTTTCAAATATACTCAAACTTATCTTTCAGTAACCAATCTGCGGACATTTGCAATTGGCACACTTCACTGAAAAATGTTTCATTCATCTCGTAATTGGAGGAAGCTACCATTGAGCCTTTTTCAAAACAAGCAACAAAAAACATTCTGTTAAAAAGGCCAGTAAGTGTCTTAGTAACACTCAAGGACATGGAGAAGCCAGAAATGCTATGTGGTGACAGAATATAAAAATAATCAATAGCAGGTCTTTATCTGCCAGACATAACCCTACCTGCTCTGCTAGGCAGCAAGGAGTAAAACACTCTGCAACCCTAACTTGTAAAAACATTTTTATTTCTTCACCAGTGGCAAAGAACAGACGCTTCTTTATTGAAGTCTCCGAAACTGTTTAAAACATGTACCAACAGAGGTACAGAAGAGAAGTGCAGGTGAGGAGAGCATAGCAGCCTTGCTTCAGACCTCTTCTTGCCTCTGCATTAGGACTCAAGTCAGAAAAACACATGCTGCCTCAGCACAGTACCTTACCTTTATGGAAAAAGAAGCCTGGTACTGGTTTTCAGAAAGCACACATTTCAGTGTGCTTCAGTGGATCTAGCACAGCTCAGGGGGCTCTGGGTGCAATATGGATTCCATATGCATGGCATTCCCTCTACTTACATCTCTGGGCACCACGTGGCCCACAAGCACAACTCCTCTCTTCATGTGCTGGAAGCCTCCAGCATCTTCTTCCCACTTCCATCATTCTAAGCTAAGAGGTCTCAAAGAAAGCGGAAACTTGTTGCTGTTATTAGGTGTCTGTACATCTGTGCTACCTTTACAGATTTTTACATGCACTAGGCAGACAAATAGAGAATTGATCTGAAGAAGGAAAGGTCAGCATTGGTGTTGATAAAAAGCTCCACCTGTGGTATGCCGAAAGAACCGAAATCTGGTACTCACAAGTGACGTGCAGACTAAGCAAAGCACAGAGCCAGGAAAGCAATTTACGCTGAAGGGTGGAATTACAAAACCTGATGTAATAGATCTTCAGCACTGAGACCACAGAGGCAATGGCTGAAAGGGACCTGTGGAGGTCATCCAGTCCTCTTGGAGCGGGATCATCACCAATATGAGATCAGGTCACATTTGGTGACATGATCTTAATCAATCCAGATCTTGAAAATCTCCAAGGATGGAGATGTCACATCCTCTCAGGACCACCTGCTCCGGTGCCATGCTAGCCACACAGCAAGTCCCAGGTGTACTGCTGATGCAAAAAGCATCACCCTACCACATCAAATGCATTCCAGTACTTTGATTTCTGCCGTGGTGAACCAGGTAGAGAGAACACTAGCAAGTACTAGAACAGGCCTAAACATCATTCTCCAAAATCTGGTTGCTCCTTCCTCTTCAGAGCTTTTGTTTTCAGTTCCTCTCTCTTTACTTGCTCTAAGTCTCACTTACTGCAGTAGAAAGGCCACGCAGCCTAATTTATAGTGCCTGAGAGTAAAATCCTCTAAAAGCCCAAGATGCAGCGTTAGAAAGACCTCAGGCACACTCGAGCCAGAATTTTATATTAGGCAGTTAATGTGGAAATAAATTATAAATATTTTAATGCTGATAAGAAGCAATCAATGTACAGCCTCAGACAGCAGAGGTGATGGCCAGGCTAGAGACTTCTGCTGATACATTTGTGAGGGGATTAAAAAAAACACACACACAGTTTTAGGGAGTATTTCATCTGACATAGCCAAACTATAAATACAATTAATGATTGCAGAAATTCCCCACTGCTTGGATAACTTCGGGGTGGTGGGAGCAATAGGGAGTGAGACTAAGAAAAACACATTTAACCCTAGAGTGGCCAGCGAGAATCCCTCATATCTGACGTCTCTGTTCATGTTCAAGCTCTAAAGAAGTCAGTGTGATATTGGTTGCACTCTTCTAAGAATATAGCCCAGCTACAAACTGCAGCAAACAGCATGCAAATATAATTATTTTGGGCCATGGACATCACTTTTCTGAGGAGTTTAATGAACATTCCTGTCACAAGTGCAGTTTTTTCCACTGGGGAAAAAAAACCTGTGACTAGATTTCAGAAAACAGTTGGAAGGTAGCAATAACTTTTGGAAAGCAGCAGTCCTGAGCAATGTAGTCTGCTTTCCTAATTTAATTATTCTCATAGTCTTTTTTTATCACAACAAAGATAACAGAATTCTGTAAAGCCACAGATTTACACACTACAGATTAAAATCAGTTAATTCTAGCACCCACGTGCCTGTGTTTATCAGAAACCCATGCAGAAAGAGGCTCTTTCTCCTGAAGGAGTTGGCCAACAGAGTTTATATTTGAAAACAAGCGAATAAAGCAAATCAGGAAGAAAGTTTTGGAAGAGCTGAAAGAAGTCACTCCGTTAAGTCTTGTGCACACCTTGGTTGCTCAAGGAAGTCCCAATTCATTAAGGGACATTGACATACTTTATTCCCAGCAAAAGGAGATTCAGTAAGATGGGTATAACCATGAGCATACTTAAATAGGCTGCATCACAATCAGCCTAATTTCTAAAGTTGCATTTGGTAGATTAGGAACAGAAGATTTAGGAGATCCAGATTTGCACGTTATCTGTGAGAAGTACAAGTGAGGTATCTGCAGCTGAATGTCTATCAGAGAGCACTGGCTTACGCCAGCCTACACTAGAGCACAGTTCTGACCTGTGAGGATAACGTATCACACAGGAACACCCATAAAGGGATCAGCAACAGCAGTGTTACCAACACAGCAAACATGTATCAGACATGATGTGGTGCATGGTAAGTTTCAAGCTGACCAGGGTTATGCAGAACTCATGTTTCCTATTTTGCTGACATACTCTCAACAGCACTGATCAACCCAAAAGAAAGCAGTGTGGCATAAAATCACTTCAGGTGAAAATTCAAAACTGTAACTTTACAGACTTTTTTTACACAGCACTGAATAAATTGTCCCACCTCCATCCCGCCACCTCATTCTATACCTTGTATTTCTAGGCATTTAAACTCACTATGCCAAACAGCAAATGATAATTTTGTCAGGACAAAGAAACACTGCATGAGTTGTATTAAAACAGCTACTTATCACTCCAGACATCCTGTAGACAAAGAATGAGCTTCCCACCCTTGGGGATTCTAGTGTTGCCACTTTAAGCAAAGTCTTGATTATTTGCCTTCCCTGGAGAGACACAGATAAAGAGGGAAAAAAAAAAGAGAGGGCTGTCCCAATTACACAATGTGCATGGACCACATCCCTATGAGGTAATTCAAGCCTATTTTTAAATATACAGACATATTTGTATTTCAGAGCTCACATTTAACATTTTAAGAAGCGTTCTGTGCCTGTGAGGAAGCATGAAATGACTTTTGGAGTTATTAAGTCTGCTAAGCATACTTGAAAATTTAGTCTTATAAGCTGCAAATCCAATCTGACCATTAGTCCATGAATTGATTGCTAAAGAGAGACATCTTGTAGAGCCACAGACTGTAGGTATTTTCCTTCAGAAAGACCGCAGTTACCCTTTATAGTTACTGTAGAAATCAAATAGAAATCAGAGGATTAATTCAAGATTCAAATACTGTCTACAAAACAAGGGCTTACATTCACAGGAACAGGATTTCAAAAAGCCTTGAATAAGATTTTTTAAGACTAGTTGTGTACTTTTAATATTAATTCTTAGATTAAAATTAATAAATTGGTTTAGTGGACACTTATTAAATCCAATTAGCTAAATTCAGCTGCTTTAAAGAATAAACTCCCCAAATTCCTATTTAGAAAGAAGCATTCTTCAGTATACATCAAAGGATTCCTTACTTAAAACATAAGAAGTTCACACCGAATAGCCGGAACATTTTTATCCAGTACTTTCTACATAACAAAAAGCTCCCGTGAGAGCAGGAAATACTTCAGTGAAGAATGGTTCCAAAGAGAAGAAATTTTTACTTCCATTAACTCCAGACTAACCCAAAATTTGGAATTCTTTAGTGTCTGTTGCATTTGTTTTCAGTGATACCCACTGGGCTAAAGCAGAGTTTCTGATACCTTGTGGAGCTGCTCTCATTTGAAAACCTGTAAACGGAGGCTGTGATCAATAAATGCTTTGACTAAGCATTCCTGTGTCCTTAATGCTGGTTGAAAGGAATTGAGACTGGAGACTGACTCATGGCTCATTCACATGCATTTACATGGAATTCTTTGGCTGGAGCTGTTCTAGATGTACCATTACCACTTCCATTAGCACTGAGGTGTTAACTAGTTTTCTGGGCTTGTTTTGTCAAGAGTTCAGTTGCAAAGACTATGGAAAGCCAAAGTAAAAACGTCAAAAATGTTCAGGTAACCTGGATTCCTACATTTTTTCAGAGGATGACAAAATTTGAATTAAATGAAAGTGAGATTATTGTTCTAGAAGAAAAGGATTTGGGATTTTCATGTTTCCACAGTTCCGTTTATGACTGTTACAACGGGGAAAAGTCAGAGCTTCAGATATTCGTATCTTGAACAAAACCAGTAAAACAAGTTATAAACGGTAAAAGCCTGGAAGGGCTTGGAAATGTGAGAGACTAAGTCTAGCATTTATTTACGTATTTTCAGTTGTTGAGGGATCTTTGGCTTTCTTGGGGCTCAGGAAGGGTGTCTGGAAAAAGGTAAAAAGATGATAAAATCAAGTGGGAGTGGACAGCCTCCAACTCTGGTGTACCTTCTTACTGCTCTACACTGAAAATGTTAGCTATACGCTTTGAAGACATTTCGGTCTCTTGATACAGACCTGTCCGACCTGCCCAAGATGCTCGCCACTGCTAAAGAGGAAGGGAGAAGGCTGGCACAAGAAAGCAATGATTCCAGCAGATAGTCTATTAAATTTTACTGGATCAACAATGTTTCAACCAGCTGACAAAGACTGGATCTTTACAAACCAGGATTTGAAGGGGTTATTCTGTCCCAGGAAACTGTTAATTAAGTGTCTGTCCTCCCACACCCAGCAAAAAGCCAACATAAACAGTATTACATGCTCTAGCTAATGTGAAAGAAATACAGAGCACATTCATGCCTGACCAGGATCAAAATCACACTGCCAAGTCATTCAGTAGTGTGTGAGTGTTTCTGTGATTGCAAACCCCAGCCCAAGAACCCAGTGCCTTGCTGCAAAATACAGTTTTCTCAGGACCCTACAGTGCACTACGAATCATTCTCTTTCAGAGCCAAGGTGTCTCGTTGCCCGTCAAATCAGCGAATGCCAAGAAGAAAGTGGTGTGCTTTTCTGTTTTTATGCAACCTTCCCCCTTCTCTTGATAATTGCTTTTTATCTGGGACATTCATAGCATTTTACAAAAACTGGTTTCTGTCAGCTTTCCTCATTTTACAAGCACAGAAACGGGCCCTGCTGTTATGACCAGCTTCCTCAAGACACTTACTGTCACAAGTCTGTGCAAGCTTCATCCTCAGCACCACTATGGTGCGTCTCCATCCTTTCTTCCACGGGTTGCTTTCTAATCTTTTCAGTATTTCCATCTCTGCAGCTAAGCAAATCCAATCCCTCTTCTCCATTGCTACAACTAAATAAGTGCCTCCTCCTTTTAATCTCAGGATTTCTTCCACACCTGAGGTTTCGCCATTGTTCTTTCTCCCATTCTTTCCCACTCTTGCTTTGTCAGGCATAATCCTTTGTAGGCTTGGGCAATTTCCACTTTCCTTCCTCAGCCGCCTGCAGAGGACCTGGGTCAAATTGGTTTCCTTCCCTCAGACAAGTCCCCAGCATACTTATTGTCCAGGTAACATACTGTCATTAGCTAATTACACCTCATTTCATCCCGGCCAAGAGGAATGGGCTGCAGTACTTACCTGCTGAGCTGCATGCACCTCCACACGCAGCCATCCCGAGAAGTGACACCTGTATTTAAAGGCTGCATCACAGCCAGGATTCACACACCTCGTGTGACACATTGCTGCCATTAACACACCAAAGAGCCGAAATCCCTGAGGCACCTCAGCGCCTCTGAAAAACTAGGTTGCCAAGGATTTGCTTGTGATCTCTAGCTCGCAGAGAAATCAGGGAGTGCCTCCTCTTTGGGCTAGAGCAAATACATGTATTACACACAACGTTTTTAAACAGAAGTTTGTCTTCCCATAGACAAATAGACTCGCTTTCAGCTATTTCAGGCTCCTTCCCGGCCAAATGCAAGCATCTGAGGAATTCTACTCTTTACATTCTGAGAATTTCTTACACACGTGCTTTTTAACTTGCTGTTAAGAATTTAGACCTGTAACACACTTCTAAAGTAATAGTTTCTATTTGCAAATACTAGAGCATTTGGGAGCAAGAAAGTGTTCTGTGAGTATAATTTAATTGCTACTTAACACAATACCCTTACTAATCTGAAAGTTTTAGTTTTCTCACTTATTGATGGAAAACAGACTCCTTCCCCTGGCAAGTCAATGCTCTTTATCATCTTAGTGTTTATGCTAAGTCTTTATTAACAAAATAGCTTTCAAATGAAGAGGAAAAATAATTTTCATAAACAGCTTTAATCATGTTACACTTATATTAGTAGTCCGAATTGAAAAAAAATTAGAATACTTGAAAACTGTGTCACGAAAATTATGTTGCTGACAGACATTCCCTAAGAGGACTTTTGGAGCTTGACCTATTAGAATAAGTTTCCATTAATACTTTGAGCACTTTATTAACCTAGTGCTGCAAGTGCTTTATTTAGATGCCGGGACCCTACAGAAGGCTTACATAGCAATTTCTGAAACGCTGAAATTTCAAATTACCCAAAAAATGTTAAGAGTTAAAGCTAGCTGGGAGAAAGCTACTGCTGGTCTGCTTTAGTGGAAGGTGCATCTGTTGAGAGCAACGTACATGAATACAGGGGGCTTGGGTAGGAGAAATAAAGAAGCAAGAAAACTGTTAAGCAACATACAACAGTACATTTTCCTCATGAAGCCAAGTTAACAACTTTTTAAAAAATCACACGTAGTAATTAAATTCATAGTACCACAACTGCTGCCACAAATTTGTGGATCAGGTGGGATACCGGCAGAAGTAATACTGTGACTTTATTTGAATGTAGGGAAGAAATGAAATATAATATAAAGCTCACGCTCCTACTCTAAAACAGAGGGAGGGCCATTAAAAATGTACATGTCTCCATTCTGAGCAGACAAGAGCATACAGAAAGTGCATGATCTTACCGAAAAGATAAACAGCTGGATTTACTTGCTTCCATTAACCAATGACCCACTTGTCAAACATAAGCTGTAGATTTAAAAGAGTGATTATGTGAAGCCTCTTACATTACACGAAAACGATCCTAGCTATGAAATCAGATCAAGTCTGAAAATACTTGAGCACAGTCAATATTGTTCTTTTATACAGACACAAGACAAGAATTAGTTATTTGTTTAAAAACCTATAACATGATGTAAAGGTAGTTTCCCGTCGTGCTGTTCAGAAGGCATTTATCCCATGCATCCCGCTCAGGTCATTAGTGGTGTGCCAAATCCAGACCTTTTGTAAGAGGATGAAGCTCTAATGGAAGCCACTGCATAAACCTGAATATGGGGGCACTGCCAGCTTCCGTCTATGAGGAACGGGTACTGATGGGACTTAAAACTGGTGCTCCCCACAATAAGTGGTACCCATGACATGTACCTGGCCTGTCTCATCACTCAGAGAGGACTTTTAACACAGGTGGCAGCTGTGCACACTTTGGTGGCAGATCTCCAGCTGGGGCTTTTAGGTTTTTAAGTCAAGCCAGCTGCCATTGACTTTGCCCCTGTGCCCCTTTGCACCTCCCACCAAATGCCTGTTTCTGTGCCTGCTCTGGGCTCAGGTAGGAGCAGACGTGCAAGATGCTACCGATGATTACAACATTTGGATTTGAGTGCAACAAATTACTAGGTCCTAAGACCTGAAAACCTCTAATTTTGCCACCTTGTATTGTAACACAACAGCATTGTCCACAACAACGGCCTTCTCGTACTTGACCTAGTGCTAAACAAGTGTCCAAGAGGGTTGAAGAAGCCATTATTATAAGGAGCAATTTTACTGTAAGAACAACTTAAATGTTGCTTCCACCTGACCTCATTAGTGTGCTGTGCATTGCCCGTGACTCCCACTCTACTCTGACTCAGTATTTAGGGTGATTTTCTGCAAGCTGCAGATCATGGAGCAACTGAACTGCATAAGCATCCAAGCAGTCAGCTAATGAAAACCAAAGTTTCCAGCTCCAGTGATTGCAGAGAAATATTAAAAAAATGCTGATACATGGAGCCTGTCCACCTCTGGATTTTACTCTGCTGCTGGAGGCCCTGAGCACCACAGCTCAGTATCCCAATGCCTGCTGTGCAGATGCAGGCTTTAGCAGCAGCATGAGAAGAGAGGCCAGGAAAGCTCCCTGGTGCCTACCACAGGACAGGGGCACATGCAAGATTATATTTATAAAATCTAGAAACTGCTTTGAAAAATCACGCAGTTATTTTTATAGCATCTACATGCACTATAAATACTTGATATATCTGACAAGGATTACTATTTTTCAAGGTCCTAGATTTTATGGTTTCTTTTTCTGCTGGCGCAGAACTCAATCATTACTTGAATCTTCCTTTAATGAACATTCTCCAGCTTCTAAATGAAGCACCATTGACAGGAAAGATGCAGAAGGCAATAAAAGATGACTAGAAACAAGGGTATATTTTTAAATATATATTATATTATCATGGCTTCAGCACTCCTGGCATTAAGTGGCACCATTTTGTAACCTCTGAACAGCCACACTGTATATAAAATAATAATAATAAAAAAGGCTTCTAACACTTTGAGTACAAAAGGTACTAGTGGCAAGAAAACAGTGCCTTTTCCTCATTACAGTAGAAAATGAGGTTTCTATTTAATAAAAACCCCAACCACAAGGCTATGTGTTTTTGCAACTGTAAATGTATGTCAGTGCTGTTGACAGCTTCTGCGTTGGAAAGGATCTCATTAACTCTGAACAAAACCACACGTTATCTTTTTGAAAAGCAAAGTTACGTTCCTGATGAATCATCAGCTGCTTTGCTGAGCTCCTGTGGGATAATTTTTGGTATTGGGCACTGGAAAAATAAATATCACCCCAAAGTTCAGAATATTTTCAGACAGCACCATAAAAGGCTATCCAAGCTACCCAATTCCTAAGTTAAGAAGGGAATGGGGCTGGTGAGCGCACAGCCATAAGCAAACATTCCATTTGGTTAACTTTGCTCCCTCAGGTTCAGGCTTTAGGGCTCTGGTTTTCTCATGTTGGATCTAAACCAGCTATAAAGCATCTGTGTTCTGTGCAGGACTGACTCCTAAACAGATGTCCTCCACTGCATTTTGGGGGACTTTATGGTGTTCCCACAGAATGACCATGCTTTAAAAGCACTCCGCTCAGCCCAGAAGTTCATCCATTTCCCACTTCTTCAGTCTTTTGACTGAAGTTGCAAGGCATCCCTTAGGAAAGTCAGGTCTTCTTTGGTGGACATTGTGGGAACCAGTTGGGGGGAAACAAGCAGCAGGGAACTGAGTGGGAAACAAAGTGCCCTCATCTAGAAATAGTGTTTATTCTGCAGCAGTGCTGGTGCTGGGAGGTAAGGAGAAAGAAGTGAGAGGAAGCAATTCTTCAGTCTGCCTAGAGAATATTTATGTCTGCAGGGAAGAAAAAAAGCTCATAAAGACCTTTGTTCAGATCTCCCCTGAACACTTCATGAATTAGTAGTTCATCATACCAACATACTTTATATACATGTGTATATATATATATGCACACACTTTTAATGTATTTTCTTTCTCTTCACCTATCTCAAAATAACTGAAATCCAACGAGTAATTCCTGAGCTAATGTTCCAGTAGAAACCAGCCTTGCTTTCTCATGTTAGGATGTATTGTAATTGCTTTGGTGATAACGCATCAGTCAAGGAATTGCTTGACTCCCCTATCTGCATGTCGCACACGAGGGCACCTAATACAAGAAAAATTCCTTGGATATTCCAATATCCATCCCTCATGTTGTTGTCCATATAACTTAACTCCATGAAAAAATACACCCATTTCTCAGGCTCAAAGCCACTGAAACCTGACTAGAAGGTTTCCTGAGCAAAGACTAGTATATAATAACGTGTTACACGGCTTTGGAATTGTAATAGCTCAGCTAATTCTCTAGCAATGTAATGAATCTCTGGTATTAGAAGGCTGATAACTATCTTCATTTGGTTATATAATAGACCATAAGGGCTAAAGGATTTGAAAAGGAAAGGCTAAACAGTGAGCAGCAATCCATTGGGAATATACTGGAAAGCCGTCTGTTGCTTCACAGAAAGGGTTACACGTTGCAGGAAATCTGCACATGTCAGATAAGTTTCTGTTAGACAGGTAGGACTCAGTCTGCTTTTATAAGTGTCCACTTGGTGGTTGTGCACTATCTCCATGCTCACAGTTCTCTTTAGATTTCCTGTTGTTCCCAAGTGCTTGTGACAATGCCAGTATAACCACAGTGATGAAGCTTGACTTTAAGCAGCAGCATCGACTCCATGCCAGAGCGGAAAGCAGCAGATGAAAGCCTCTGTGGCTCAGCACAGGGCATTGTCTGCTGCACTTCCATCTGCAACACCTTCCCGGGAAGGGCTGCATCCACGGGGGAGAACATTACATTTTCCTAGTTCTTGCTCTGAGATGCCTCCTGTAGTCTAGATTTATTGCTTCATCCTTGAGGCGTATGAGCCACTTTTGACTAAATTATAGGCTGATTGTCCTGAGAGTCATCAAATATACTTGAGCCCCGCGTGTCTGCTAATTGCTGTTGAAGTTACTCTTGCAATCTGATTAATCTGGACTGTGTGGCTCCTTGTTTAACTGTCCCTCTCCTACTTACCTATGTCTGCGCTGGTGAACAATTGCTGGTGGCAATTCTTGTATTTACCATAGAACTTATCCTGAATAATTTCTCACACCTATCAGGTATCTAGAGAAATCTTTCTGCAAACATATTTAAGTTTTCTATTTTTTTTCTTTTTTTTTTTTTTTTTGGCAGGGCATTACATAACCTGGAGCAACCCCCTAGTTTCACAGTAAAGCTAGTCTTTTCACTTTTAGCTGTGAAGCACGAAGTACCACTGCAAACTGAGCTGCCTCCTACATCCGAAGTTAGCATTTATTTACACACTGTAACAGATTTGCAAGCATTAGCTAAAATGCAGCAGTATGTTTTGAAAATGAAAGTTCTTCATTACACAGGCTGAGCATCGTTTCAGCACCATGCATGTGTTTATTACTAGCTATGAATAAAGAAACCCCACGCTACTGCAAACCACTGATGCTGCAGCACATTCCTTCCAAGGGAAAAGGCAGGGATGGTATCCAGCACAGTATGGTGAGCACTGCCAGTGGTGAACCCGTTCAAACAACAGGCTTAGTACCAGGTATCCTACGCTCCATTTTGGCAACACTGGCATTTCTTGTTTAACAGCACAGATGCAGCAGCGATGGCACAAGGGCAGCAAGTGATGGCAACCGCAGGAAGCAGGGATCTGTTCGGGGCGCATCCCTTCTGAAGGCTTTCTAAACATTGCCACCTTGTGGGCCTCCTGTCTGATATCACTGGCCCTTCCACTTTCCCCAGGTGACTTCCTGAGCAGATTTCACAGATGCCAAGCTGGAGGCTGGATGGTTGAACTCCCATAGTTGGGGGTTAAAAAAGGGACAGCACCTTACGAATTCTATGTGGCATTAATTACTGACTCCATACACATGCTTCATGTAATTTGCTCTTTTTCCACTTAACATTATGATGGCAGCACTAATAAAGTGCAGAAAAGCTAACATTTAACAAAAGAAAAGCAAGGAAGAATATGATTTCTCAAATCTCCCAAGCAGAAGGGAGACGTCAGATTCATTGCCCACCTCTAGTTTTTTTATTTTCAGTTCCTTTCTGCCACCATTCCCTTCTTACTCCAGCCAGGAAAACCCCCCAAATTACTTATTATATTTATTATACAATTACTTATTATAAGATGTCTGTGGCCTCTCATTTAGCTTTCATCAGTTTTGTTTCATGACTGTTGTATAATCAAAGATAGTGGGGAGGAATATCACTTGTTATTGATACCAAACTTATCTAACTACTGCCTTACAGACACCAAACACAAGTTCTTAGATAAAAAAACACAAATGCACAAACATACTTACTTTGGGCATCCAAACACTTTCCCTGGTTGCTGGCTTGAATTGCTCCTTGCAGCAATTTGGCACTGAAAAGAAAACATGAAATCTTTAGTTCAACCACCAAATAGGAGGGGGGAAAAAAAAAAGATTCACTGGATGGTCTTTGTCTGCATTAGTTGAGCAGTGATGCTATAGTCGTATGCTGAAAATTGAAATGAGTAGAAATCCTTATTACAATGCCCCAATTCAGCTGTGTTCACAATGGCTCAGTGTCTAACACATCTGCACAACAATCAGATGCCCCCCGATAGAGTAGCAGGTCTATGAGCTCCCTTATGCAGCGCTGTATTTAGAGTTTATTCATGATTTCCAGGCACACTGGTCTTTCTTCATCCAAGCAGGCTTTCTCTGAGCACAGGCAATCAGTTATGACTCTTGTGTCATGCAACTGGAGCCTTGCTGCACTTGCCTAAACAGCTTTTCAGAGGAAAAAAAAAAAAATCTGCCACTAAGAAACACAGTAACTGTTATCCAGGAAAGCCTGTGTTTTTGCCAATACAGCACAAAAACGCTGGCAGTCCTCAGAAGTGTCTCACTTAACAATGAAATCGTGGTGCTGCCCCCTTGTAGCAGCCACATTAAGGCCCATTCCCTTCTGTGTTCCTACATGGAATTGCCTATGAATGCTCAATTTGTCCTCACATCCATTCTCTCAAGTGGTACACCTAAAAGACTACAGAAACATAAGATGGAGCAACCATATATGGGTTTCAGTTTGTGCCCTGAATTACATACTATGGTTACGTGGCTAAGTTTCTTAATTCAACTCCTCAGTCAGCAGGAAATATCATTCCTAGCAGGTAAATAATGGTTTACAGTCAGACCAGGGCTCTGGTTATTGCTTGTTTTGCATTCCTAGTCAACTAGTTGAGACAGCCCAGCAGGGAGGAGTATTCCAAAGACATCTATCTCTGTGTAACAGCACGAAACTACACCAACTAGGATCCCAGGGGTACTTGGACTGCATCAGGGACCAAGAGATGTAAGCAGCTACCACAGGTGAATTTATATTCATCAAAACCCCTGTTTCAAGAGGAGGAAAATATAAAGCAATTCTCACTATAATTCATTATCATCTGGAAAAGGTAAACAGACCTTTAAAAATGGCTTGTCTAAAGGACTGGATCCCAGCTCCAGAAGCTGTGACTCATCCTGGCAGAGAACTTAGGAAGGCTGCTAGCAAACTGGAAGGCTGAAGCTACCTTAAAGCCAAACCCGAATGGGAATTAGCTATTAAACATGTTATTGTTTCATTTCTTTGAATCTCTCCAAGCCTCTTAATCTTTGCTTTTCAATGTAATCTTTTTCCTCCATTTGTTAAATGTGGAAAGTGATTCCAGCACAGCTGACAAACCTCAGGCATTCTATTGGCAAAGGAACAGCAAATCCGTCATGGTATGTTGGCTTTCGCTCAAGAAGTGCCCCTCTGAACTTAAGCTGAGATCTGACAGCACTACTCTAACAAGAGTGTCCCATCCTTACAAGCTGAGACAGTGGTTAGAAGAAGACATCTCTCACCAGAAGGTGTTGACCAGAACTTCTAAGAGGCAGCAGCAGAGAGACATAGTGATTCTGTTAGAAATATTGATGCCATGATGAGACACTGAATTTACTCATGGAATGTTTTCCATGCTATACTTTCTGAAGAGTGTGGTATTTATAGCATATTGAAGACAGAGGTAACTACTTCATTGTCTTCAGTATGCAGACCTCAGTTTGAGAGGGATTTGAATAACACCATCACACTGAACTTCATTCATATAGTTTCAAATAAAAAAATCCTCATAGCACAGGATCCTAAAACTTGGAAGCTGATTCTGCTGATGCTTGCACAGGTCAGGCCAAAGAGGTACATCTCAGCAACAGCTCCTGCCTTTTTGCCTGAAAACAGGTACTTACCTGAGCTGCAGGGAGCAGTGCGATCGCTGTGGCCAGATGAGATAATTGGCACTTGCTGCTGTGTGCAGCAGCACTGCCAGGTCTCCACCTGCTCTGCAAGCCAACACCTCAACCCGTCCTTCTGGCTTGAGATGCCGCAGCAGCACCCAGGCAAGGGAGTGGTAGGAAATACTGGATCATTAGGGTGGAATTTAATTTAGGTGGACAAAGGAATGCAGTAGAGGTCTTAGTGGGTGTGAGGAAGGTAAGAATGGAGAACTGGAGTCTCCTTTGAAAGGGTGGAAGGATAAAGATATACAATGAAGACAAGGAGAAAAGGATGCCACATCCTTGTACTTCATAGCAGGCCATGCACAGCTCTCAGCTGCAGACACTGGCATCACATCACCACCCTACATAAGCCAGCAAGCACAATTCAATTCCTCAAAACTCCGCAACACACACAGCCTGAACTGATTCTAAAATAGGTTCCCATCTCCTAAAAAGTCACTTGCCAAGACACCTAAAGAAATTCCTTCTTCTACATTGGAAAATGTAGGAAAAAGGGGTAAAATACAAGAGGATGAAGATGTAGAGGATCAGGAAAATGGAAAAGACCTTAGGATACAGAAAAAAAAAAATTAAGAGCAATTTAAAGAGTAGTTTCAGAAAATCCTGTGTAGTAAAACAGACAAAAACAACTATGCTTTTTTCTTTCAGGACAGAAACTTATGATTTGTTCAATGATGTTGTAATGCAAATATTTGCAGCTATGTGTAAAGTTACACATAGCTGCAAGTTCCCTATATTAGACTATCCATTTCCCTGATGAGTGAATTACACTGGGGGGAAACAGACTAATGTTTATCACAAAATGCTTTTGAGTTTAACTGTTATAAATAGAATTGAGTAGCTTTTATTAGCAGCCAATGACTGTTCACATAGTGCATTCAGTTCTCCCCCTCCCACAACCCCTTGTGTCATCCCACTACAGCTACAGTCAGGAAGTGAAACCCGGGTGGGGGGGGTTGAACTAGTGGGCCACTGGCTTCCAGAGGGTCCCTCAGGGGTCCCTTCCCTTGCTTCACCAGCTGTGCACACAGCTCTGTAGCCTACATTTGCCACTTTTTCAGATGCTGCTGGGTTACGTATCGTGATTGACACTAATGAGTGCTAGTGGAGGTCTCGGGCAGCTTTGGCAAACTTTTACGGTTCAGAGTTTATGGAATCTTGGGGTGTCCAGTGGATTCAGCAGGACTCCTACTCTCTGGGGCTTACCTGGTCTCAGGAGGCTTTCACTTGCTCCCTCTCAGCATATACTTTTCCTCCCTGTGCACAACAGCTATTGCTGCATCCACAATGCCAAACCTACTGACACAAACTGAGGCAGAAGGGGCTTCTATAATAATAGCCCTTGAAATGCCGTAAAGCATTAAATTTAATTTGAAGGAATATTGACCAAAAACAAACCCCAAATCAAAACAAAAACCACCCCAAACAAAACAAGAATTGGGCAAGAGGGATATGAGAACGCAAGTAAAAAGCAAAGCAACTGAAAAGAAAAAGAAAGTACAGCAGAGAATCTGTAATAAACAAGGAACAGCAGCGTCTAGAAGCACATCCTACAGTCGTAATGTGAAAAGTAGTACCCATAGTTGTTAGTTTGAAGGATCAAGGAAGAAAAGTTAGGACAGAATGTAATTAAAGTGATTTAAATCAAATGCCTTCTAGTTCAAAACTTTGTCTCCAGAAACTGTGTTTCCCCTGTGGGCACTGAGCCCTGTCTTCTGCTACTGTCTCTCTGTGTACTGGATGCTTTCTTCCATACTGCACAGATCTGTTTTCCTCCCCCTGCCAAAGACTGGAAATGCAATGTTGCATGAAAGCAATTTGTAATATAGGCTGACAGTCACTGATTATTGCCTCAAATATCCTCAGCAGTTACAGAAAAAACTTCAAAACCAACTTATTTTTAGCAACTGAAAGAATTCAAGCAACCCCATGTGGCTGCTATCCAGACATTTACTGAGTGGAGAATAGCTTGACAAATTACAGAAATGGACAAACTCAGAGCATAAATCAGAAAACCATGTATATCACTATTTACATATGCTTTCCTATTGAAAAGATGAACAGAAACATTAATTTTAAGGCTTCCAGTGTCAAAGGAAAGAACGACTGTTTTTATGAGCTGTGCATGAATCACAAAAACCAAAACAAAAACCCCCATCTACTTCACAGTTTGGCAGATTTCTCAACTTGCTGGTAACTAACAGCCCAGCCCTATGCTGTCTCACTGTTCCTGAGTAATTCCTCTGCGTCTACTCAGGACTCGGCTCTGCGGCACTACAGGGAAGGCACAAAGGCAAAGACCCAAAGCAAAGAAGTCAAGAAACAGAGCTGAGTTTAATACTGTCTCCAGCTCCAAAACTGCAAGAAACCTAGTCTGACCCAGAGTGCTTCACAAGGAAGGCAGTCCCAGAAGATGTGAGATGCTGATACCAAGCGCTTCCCACCTCTTTTGCTCTTCCCATTGCAAACACGGATTTGTCCCAGCGATTCTGCTTCTCTCCAGTGCTCTGATTTCAAGTCATCTACTGGCATGAAAAAGGTCCCACAGATTTCTAATAAGACTCTGTTCTCTCCCTCTCATTTACAAAGCAAACAAACTTTTTTTGGTCATTTACATATAAAGTAAATCCAAGCATGTTGTACTAAGCAACTTTGTAGGAAAGATCATGCATCCTTTCTCAGGAATACTTCTACTCTGCTTGGGAAACCTTTAGATTTTTCTCCCTATGGAGCAGTAAACCAGTTTGTGTCATTTCTGCTGTCCTCTCCTGTGCCCCGTCCACTTCTTGTAAAGGGGAATTTCCATGATCCAAGTGACTTGCAGACACTGCTGGGTTCAAAGCTCCAGCCAACTGCAGTGCTACACCTACATTTTTGCAGCAGCCTACCTGTCCTCCTCCTATTAATAAATATGTTCACTCCCTTCCTGCCCAGTAACTCTGAGATGCAATAATTATCTGCCAACTTGGAAAGGGTGTAACAGAGCTCAGTTTGTGTGATTTTACTTAGCTAGTGTGACAGATTTGGCAAACCCTTTTTTTTTGCATGACAAGCAATGCCAAACCAATATATCAAGCAGTAGGTGGCAGACCTAATAGGGTGACCAGATGAGACTGCGTATTTATCGTTCATTGTATTTAGCAGCAGGCTGCCACATCTCACTTATCTCCAAAAAAAAGTTTCTCTTTGCTCCATTTGGAGAAAAAAATCTTCCCTCAATTATTTGAGGCATCCTTTTCTTTAAAATTTAGTTCAGAGTCGTTGATGTCTGCATCTCTATTTCTATCACACAACTAAAAGTCTGTCCCACTTGCCACTGTCAGTGCCTGTGTCTGTTGACTTCTACATGCGACACAACAGTTTTGTTTGGTGCATGTCTGCAGATTGCACATTGGACTGCAGTTTGCTATTGATGCACTTCTGTATGTACTCATGTATCGTCTTTTGGGCTTTTTTTTCTGGTAGGCATTATATTATCTTACAGAAAGCACTCGGTTTAAAAATAACTAGAGTTGATCAAGTTTCTGCTTAGTTTCATGCACTAGAACCATTTAACATATTTCTTTTTAATACTTCCTTATAAACAAAGTTATGCTGTGATGATGCATGTTTTATAATGAGGCAAGAAAAGCCAGCACTGACTAAGGTTTCCCATTATGAAGAATTTGGCAATAATATTGCCTTAAGGCATTCCAGCCCTAACTGTTTGCTCCTTATTTATTTCTCTGGGCTGCCCCGCAGTTTTACTAGAACTCTGAATCCCTTCCACTCTGAAGCAGAAGCAAAAAGGGATCTAATTTCAAAGTCACCCCCTTTTTTTCTTTCCTTTTTCAGATTTAGAAAAGTAAATCTGGGACAGCTGCCGGTTTTTACAGTACCCAGCAAGGCCCCATCAACCCTTGGGTTGTCACAACTGGGAGGACAGGATCTCTCTCACTGGCTGGTATTGCTGGCCAGAAACAGACATAGGGAATGACTCCACTGAGTGGGATGGAATATCAAGCTTTAAAAGCAGACACAGACTCCTCAGGTGTTGTCTAAAGACTAGGGGATACACAGAGCTAAGGCAGAACACACATCAGCTTTTCCCTGTTCAATATGGAGGGAGTAAGAGACACATGGAAGACAGCTAGCAGCAACTGCTGTGGTCCGGGTCAACTCACCACCAGTCTCCAGATGTATCCTTTCCTATACTCAGTTTTAGGCTTCATTTTGTAGCTGAATCTTATAGACTGATCATCATCTTAGAATTAAAAAGAAGTTTCAAGGGAAAAGCATTAAAATACACATTCAAAAGTAAAAAAAAAAAAAAAAAAAAACAAAAAAAAAAAAAAAAAAAA
>VZTI01001686.1:1056197-1076591 GCA_013397865.1 Struthidea cinerea | reverse complement strand
AAAAAAAAAAAAAAAAAAAAAAAAAAAAAAAAAAAAAAAAAAACAAAAAACAAAACAAAAAAAAAAACAAACAACAAAAAAACCCTTTGTATTCTGACCTGAGCTATTTTCTGAAGTTCTTTTAAAACAGCAAATCCTGAAGTTAACATGAGGAGTCCTGATGGCATAATAATATGCTCAATTACCCAAGCTGTCATTCTTTGAAAATAAGCCTGCTGAACAAGCACAGTAGGAAGTGCCCAAAGATAACTTCCATAGGAGTGTTACGCAGCATCTGCGGGACTCTCAAATTTGCTTCGGGGATATAAAATGTACCAGCTTCAGGAAAACATTTAGAAGAGTAAGTTGGTTTACAAGACATATATTTTAACTCAAAAAGTAACTTAAATGAAAGTGGCCCTCTTCACTGTAAGCCTTACACTTCCAGACACGCCTGAGAAAAATGCAGGTAGCTCGTTTCGGGTGCCTGAGATTAGATGGGCTGAATCCTCCACTGTTGTGAGATTAGTTTTTCAGATCTCTCTTTAGAGTGAGTGAAGAAAATTTAGCACATCAGAGAACATTCAGCAAAAATCATTTAGGTGGCTAGACAGAGCGGGGGGGGGAGAAATGCTCCTACCAACTCTGTTTTAACCTAGTGCTTTACTATAAGCACTTTGCCTACAAATTGCCTAAACTTACCAACTGGTGATCTCTGCTAAGTTACAGAATTCAGTAACTTCCTTTAAAAAGTAAAAAAGTTCTCTGAAACAGTGCAAGATTCACTACCTATGCCTATTTCAGACCAGGAAAGAGGACAGGTCTGGAAAGCAAGTATGCAAATTCTTGCCCCAGGGAAGGAATGACCTTGCTGGGTACCAGCTAGCTGGAGACAAACCTCAGGGAAAAAAAAATACCTGGGGGTCTCGGTGGACAACAACTTGAAAAAAACTCAGCAGAATGTCCTTGCAGGAAAGGAGGGCCACTCTACACCAGGCTCTAGGCTTGCAGAACCAGGGCAGTAATTACTGTACTCAGGTTTGCGAAAGTGCAGCACTTGTGTACTGGGGAGCCACAAACCAGTGAGAGACATGCTGGAGCCCAGGCTACCATACCAAGATAGGTAAGGAGATGGAGTGTATGATGCAGGAGAGGCTGAGAGAGTTGGGTTTGTTCAGCCTGAAGATGATAAGGTTTAAGGTGAGCGGGGGATGTATGACTGCAGCCCTCAGCTACTTACGGGGAGGATATAGAGAAGATGGAGCCAGGATGTTCTCAAAGGCACACAGACATAGCAAGAGGCAACAGGCAAGTTTCAACAGGGAAAATCCTGATTACATGTTAGGAAAAGTGTTTTCATCATGAGAGTGGTTGAACATTGGGTCCAGTGAGGCTGGAAAATCTGAATATTTGAGATACTCAGAACTCAAAAAGTTCCTGAGCAACTTGATCTGTTTGGGATCGCTTTGAACAGGAATGGACAAGATTATCTCTTTAAACCAGCATCATCCAGTGATTACACGTAGAAGTAGCATCACTGCAGGCTGCTTGTTGCCTGCCTGCCTTACACAGGAAAGAGAGCCCTAGTTAGGGTATGAACTGCCATCTCAGCCCTTTTAATAGTTCTGGCATCTTTCTCTGCCGTAAATTGCTGAACAGAAAAAGGGAACGAACTCAAAGATTTAAAGATAGATTCCAGTATCTGTGGCAATAGTTAAAGCAGTTCAAGTCTTGTAACATGATTTTTATTTCAGTCCTTAGAAATCTAAATATATATATTATATAAATAAATTTATAATAAATAATATTTAATACATAAATCTAAACTCAAAAGTTTTTCTCTTTACAGCACCGGTGAAGCAGGTAAGGGTTCTTGGACTCCTGTCTTGTGTGAGCAGAATGGATTACCTGCAGCCAATTACGTATGTACAAACCTATGAAGGCTTTAAGGCTATAATTTGTAGAAATGTCCTGTGAAATTCTGATTAGATAAGGTGCTTATGTGATGGCTGATGGGACATTGAAGGGTGTAGCATTACCTCATTTGACCTGCACAGATCATCACAGGTATTCCCAAAAACCAAAGAAGTCTCTCTTTTTCCTCTAATCAATCCCGACCATCCAGTTTTCCTAGGTGGAATGCAAGAGTCACTTTTCCATAGATCCACAGTGTGACAATCATCCCTGGGTTCCCATCTGTGCTGAAAGGACCATGTTAATCTTTTAGACTACTTAATCAGTGGAGAAAGGTGTGCAGGGGGTCCCAGTGATATAATCACAACCTGGTGATCATGAAACTCTGGAGGAGCACATTTTAAGCCTTCTCCAAGCTGCTGAGGGGCAGATTCCCTTTAGTATCTCATGTTTTGAGTCAGTCCTTCAGCCCTCCTCATCTACAAGGTGGAGGAACAGCCCACCAACACTTCACACTCTTCCACACATATTTTGACTAAAAGCAAGTGGCAAATGTGGGGATTTGATAGGATTGGATCTCTTGGGGGAGCAGGCAGGGAAATACAACTTGGTATTTATTCACGTTTCAAAGCAGTGAGTACCGATTTGCTTACCCTACCCAGGTGCAGTACCTCTTATCACTAAGAGAAGCAGAACTTCACAGACAAATATAACAGCTACCTATATTCTCAGTTATGATCAGAAACCTGCACTTGCAAAAGGTCTGTCAGAAACTGGGGGCCTCCTGCCTGCAAAATGGGAAAACGAAGATACACTGAAGCTTGAGGACACTTGCATGGTGGCCACAATCCCACACAAGTAGTTGGAGCTAAAACTGCAAACCTGTATATTTGACAAAGAGAGCACAGAACCAACTGAGCTTTTTTGGGATCTTGAGTGTATGCAGAGCTGGAAGTTTCCCCATTAAGAGAAACTAAACAAAGCCATGGAGGGGTTCTTCAGGGCAGGACTGTATATGAAAACTCCATAAATACCTTTTACTCCTTCAGTTACAATAGCATTGCTACCTGATCACAGCTTGTGAACTTCAAGTTGAAGGAAAAATATTCCAGTCTGTGAGATGAGTGACAGCTTGTTGCCTTATTTAAGTACTCCATGATACTACACAATAAAGCAAGTCATATGGGAGGGGGTTCAAAAGATGGGTTGCTAAGCCTCAACCCCTCAAGTTAATGCTGCTTTGTTCTGAAAGGATAGCCTGCATTTGAATTCTACCATATCAGAAATTTTTGGGCTGCGTTATTGAACTGCAATATTTCCTCCAAGAAGCTGCAGTACAAAGCTCACATGAATTATCATTACTTTATGTTGTTCTGCAGACAAGGGCCACGGAACACAGTGGACCAGCCCACTAACATGAACACATGTGCATCACTTATTAGAAGAAAACCTAATTTGGAAGTTTTCAAGTTATTTTACAGTATCGGGATGAATTTAAACTTCCACAACATTCTGCTCTGCAAAGCTTTTCCTTCCTCACACTGTGTAAGCACTGATTTGGAAGAGCACTAAACTAATTTCAATAGTATACACAACTTAAGTGTAGGCACTTCTCTCACTGCCTTTCCCAGACACTTATGTTTTTTGTTTGCTGGCCAAACCAATCAAGAAAAGTCATCACTTGACTGAAGAAACAGCTACTTTGGATTGACTTGTCATTTACATGCACACTATTTCCCTTATAGACTTATACAAGAGTCGATTTTTCATATTTAGAAGACAAAGCCTTTTAGCAGTTTTGGTGTTTGGGAGGGTTTGGTTTTGTTTGTATCCTTCTTTCATAGACCTGTCAGTACAGCAGATTCTGTGCAGAATAACAAGTCTTACTGTTTTTTTCTCAAGCACATGCAATCTGCCCTCGAGAACCCAGCCCCTGTTAAAGTTGTAGATAAGCTCTCTTCAAACTGTGCCACTTGCTGCAGCAGCAGCTTCCCAGTAGCTGTTTTTCTTTGGAATGACCAGAATGTCCTTCAGCTGAGCCTGAAAGAACAATTGGCACATCTCCTGTCTTGCATAAACTCACACTCTTTGCATCAAAGGCTCCTGAGATGGCAACTATCAGATCTTCTCAGGCATGACTGCTTTAGTAAACGGTGCTAGATATAAAATACATGTACAAAAGCTGAACATGCATTTTGGGGCTCTAAATAAAACTTGTGAAAACACAATCCTTATTTCCCAGGCATGAACTCATTTAACAAAGCCCTTCTGTTTTCATCAAGATTAGTCAGCTATTGAAAGTCCCCATAACAAGATATTACTGAACTGAACATGCCCAAGGTGAATCAAGGTAGTAACTTGTGGAACAAATGAGCAGCTGCTTAGTGCCTGCAGCTGAAGCATCCACCATCAGCTGAAAGCAGGTCTGTCTCTCCCAAGCCAGTGAGCAGTTTTATGTATGCTGGTGGTATACGTCCAATTTTTCTCCCTTTTTGGTAGCCAGATTGCTTATTAACTCACATAGCAAAAATCCAAGATTCAACCTACGCTTTCCCATAAGATTGATTTCCCTTCAGGGCCTATCTCAGAGTCTGCTGCACTCTGCTGCAACTCTCTTACGCCCTTCCATTCCTGGTCAAAACACACCACACCTTCCCCATGAGTCAACAGAGCAGGGCAGCATCTCCTGCAGCAAGCGGGGAGGGAGGCAAGAGGAGAGACTGGCTGTGTAAACACAGTCCATCCTTCAGCAGTGGGCAGGACGCTCAGAGAAACGCAGCCCTGGTCAAAAATATTACCAGGAGAATGCAACAAGCTGCACTTGATCTTGAATTCACCGGATCAGGCAAGGTCACTTCTGATGAAATACTCACAGGGATAAACTCCAAATCACCCAGATAGTTAGTTAGCATAGGCAAGACAGCTGGAAGTCTTTACAACACTTTCAAATGACACTGTTTGGCACCTTATCAAACTAAATGCCTTTTGCCTGTCGAGAGCAGAAGCACATCATTTTACTTCAGCCTTGTTCTGTTTTCCCTTGGCATGACGTGTTGGTTGGGAGAAACTGATGTATCCAAGACAAGATGTCAGGGTTCAGCTTTCCTACTCCTTTCTGATGACAAATTGATGTTGAAGTTTAATTTCCAGAATATGAAAATTATCAAGATAACATTTTGACATAGAAGACATGTAAAGAAAAATACAACTGGGCCTGTCCCAGCTTTAACCAGGTGACCTGAAGCTACTCCGGGAAGTGCAGTATTTTTAATCCCAGGAACAATCCTGCTTTCCTTATTCAGCAGAGATGCTTACAACCTTTCTTGTTTGAAGTGCTGTGTTCTTTCCCCTACTATTCCATGCAGGAAAACAGGATGTTCAGGGCAATGTAACAGTTCTCTGACACTAAGAACTCAATAAATCCAGGAACACAAGTTACTGCCTCTTTTATAGTTGTTTTTTTCACGCTGGAATAAGGCCACCGTTTTGTCAGTCCCCATCCCAGAAGAAATAGCCCTGTCTGTGCTTGATACCAACAGAAAGGCATCCTGTAGCATGGCAAGAGAATCCAGCTTAAAGAGTTTTTATGTTTATACACATACACACAGAGCTATTTATTTGACTGCTGTGAGTGCACCCTATGGGGTGAGCTGGGAGTGAAACCCCTCCACGTGATGTGCAAGCAGACAATGGGAGATGCCTGAGCAAAGTACTGGGCTCGTGCCAGGGACTGGAACCAAAAGGCAAACCCAACAAGAAGTGGAAATAAACTGGAGACAGCACAAAATTTCTTCAGCTTCAGAACTCACAAAATTAGACAACTAGAAAAGATAGGAGGGAAGGACCTTACTGCACAGGATACATAGGGCATGGGAGGTATATATTATTAAAGAGCTTTAATCTCACCTACCAGATTTCTCTTCTGTTGGTAAGTGCTTTTTCTCGTCACGTTTAGTTTTATGTTCTAATAAAATCAGTTTTGTGGGCTGGAAGCCCCTAACACCTCACTTATGCTCATATAAAAGAGTGTGTGGTTCCCCCACGAAGCTCTGGCCCTGCTGCAGCACCCTGCGAGCGCACAGGCTGATACCCAGCTCCCACTGGTTACTTCTGTGTGGGCTCTCCAGCACCTTCCAGGACCAGCCCATATGCTTAGGGCTATGAGTAAAGCAGAAATGCCTTTCAGCTTTACCTCAGACATAATTCTGAACAAATCTTTACTTACAATTTCAAGTTTTAAACAGGTCATCAAGAAAAACAACACATATAAACACCGCACTGTACAGCAGGATATATGCAGGAAATTCAGAGGCCACCAGTCTTAGTGGATTTAAATGTGTACAGTTAGGCTACTGCAGAACAGACACATTATATTTGTGATTTATTATGTATCACTGAAACCAATAAAACCTGAAATAAGACCTTCACCGTCACAGATCAGAAGGCAGCACTTCAATTCTTGCAGTAGCACACAGTGAATGCCACAACAAAGCACCATCAATCCCTCTGTGCCACATTGTTTTAATGGACAGAACTGTACCAGTAGCTACGTGTTCCTTTCAAAGGGAGACCAGAGATATCTCTGCCATCCATCAGACAAGCGTTTCTTGTTGGTCTGTTCCACAGCTACATAGTAAGCTCCCTGTCATCTGAAAAGCCCATTATAGGATTTCTCTGTCTGGTTTTCTACCATGATCACATGTTGCCTGTAGTCCCTGCATCCCAATGAAAGGTTTTGCTGCAGCAGAGACAATACATCATCCTCAAGTCATAGACAGGACGCGAAGCACATCCTTTACCTGATGTGGCCTTCAAGTGTTTTACAAACACACCTCAGAAACATTGTTTCAGGCCAAGTGACATCTGACTGGCCGTTATCTTTGTTTCTCAGTTTGTTATTTAGATCTCACTTATCTAAGGAGAGTTTTCATCGTATACCACATCCTCTGCAACTCCCAGCTTGCCCAAAGGAGTTGAATTTCAGTCTTCCTTGTGTTGGAAATTCCTGCCTATATGCATGACTGTCAGGTGGAAAAAAACTGAAAAATTGCAAGTCTACAAGATTTACTGTTTAAACTCAGCAACTTGGTCTGACTGCAGCTAAACTAGGGCAACAAAAGCCAGCTGTCTCTGTCCTCTGACAGCACTGCCCTGAGAAAAAATACATTATTTAAGGTCATCAAGCAATGTTAAAGAAACTGCAGTTATTCTAAGATATGTAGAGCATTCTGATTTAAGGATCCCACAATCTAAATAAATGACAGTTGAACAGAGGAATCCATAAAGCAGCAAGGCATCCAGCTGAGCAGGGTCAGCTTGGGTCTTCTCAGCAGTACAGGTAAAATAGACTTCGGTTGTGACCCAGGAATGTAGAGAAAAACGCATTTCTATTTTCATCCAGGAGTCAGAAAACTCCCTTTCTTGGTGGTAGTGGAAGAGATGACTGTGCAGGGCCAGCAAGGTTTGAAGGCTGGGCCCAGACTCGGGAGCTGCTGTTGTGAGAGGGCCGCTCTCCTTCCACTCTGCCCTCCCCATTCTGCTGGGCACCCACGCCCTCCCTTCGGACCCTCTCAAGCTGCCCACACCAGACCCTTCTCCACAACCCACCCTGCACTCATCCCAACAGAACCTGCAAGCCGCCCCACATCCCTCCTCCAGCTGGGCTCTGAGCACACTGGAACTGCCATGCATGAGTTACAGAGGGAGAATCCAGAGCC
This sequence comes from Struthidea cinerea, assembly GCA_013397865.1. Lineage (NCBI taxonomy): Eukaryota > Metazoa > Chordata > Aves > Passeriformes > Corcoracidae > Struthidea > Struthidea cinerea. Next base: position 1,068,981 of record VZTI01001686.1, on the reverse strand, counting down.
AGACTCAATTTTAGCATTCGCTTATATATTCTAAATTTTCTGCTTAAATCTTCTGATAGCAGAAGTTTTGAAATGTGAAGGGACTAATAGAATACCACGTCAAGGTAATGCCACTGTCAGCGTCAGTCTTCATATACTGCCTCAAAGGAGTTACAAGGAAGTTACAAGAGATTGCCATTGGCCACCTGCCTCTTCATTACTCAGCTTGCTACCAAGAAGTCTTCCTACATTTAGTACATAAGTGGCTCCAAAAATCAAATCAGAAAAGGAAGGCGGCACCCAAAGGCCTGTAGTTTGGCTACTCAAAAGTAGCCTTTTGAAGATTTATCTAAATTTATCAAATAAAATAAGTGATCAGCCACAGGACAGGCAGTGTCACTTGAGTCATTTGTGTTGAATAGCAGGTGTCAGAATTACGCTAGATAAGTATTCCATAATTATTACCTTCCAAGTCACTTTAATCCCTGCTTGGGGGAGTGACCAAATTTACAAACATGCTAAAGCTACGCAATGATGTCAAAAAGTAGCTGCATTACCCGCTTGAAAAAGCTTCAACTTTCTCCCTGATTCAGAAAATCCAGCCAAAATTATCCAAGACCAGAGACACCCAAGACTATCTGCCAGTACTGACAGTATCTTCCTCCTCCTTCATCTCCTCAATCTACTGTACTAGTACAATAAGAGATATCAGCAAATATTTTTTAAGAGTTTAATCAACACAAGGTACTTAAAATAAATGCAATGCACTTAAAAATACCTATGAACAATCTAACTGCAGCATGTCCATCTCCCGGAAGCGTGGCAGTGGATAAAGCCAAGGGCCCGCCCTTGCAGGAGATGCTATGCTGTCAAACAAGACTCTTCTCACCACAATCCAGCACAGCCACAATTTGCCACATATCAGTAAAAACATATGGTAGACAGCAGAAGTGACCACACTGCTCAAGTCAAGCATCCTACAAGTTTAACATTGACAGCAGAAGCTCCAAAGAAAAACCACAGCATTATCAAGGTGGAAAATGTGTCGATTCAAATGTAAGATGCATTTATTTTCTCATGTCTACTAACCACACAAAGTCAAAATGCTCTGACAGCCTCTCCAACTTGCATCATGACATTTTGCCCAAGAGGCCATCAGCCAGCTTTTGCCAACACATTAATTCACAGTTTTGCTTACAGCTTGGAAAAGGGAACCCATCAAGAGCAGCGGTTTTGTGGAAAACATTACTTTGGTTATTTCTGCAGCCCATGGTAGTTATTCCAGAATATGCTCAGAACACTGGTAGACTACTGACCCTCAAATATTCCCATGTTTTGGATGCAATTAGTTACAAAAAATATTAGTGACTTCTACTCCTTCTATATTGAAGGCTTGTAAAAGAAAACTTATTACTCTTCTCTGATCTAGTTCTGTACAGATGAAGTAACTGGAGAAGAAAGTTAAGACACTTGTATCTGGTTGCTTATTAAGTTTTCAAAGAAATCCATCCACACTTCCTTCCATTTTCCCAGAATCCTGGAAGGAGCTCCTAAAAAGTACTTTCAAGGTTCATCCCTTGCTCTCCAATTCCTCACAGTTCTGCTTTACCATCACACCAGCAATAAGCCCAGAGTTAGGTAACCGGTTTAATGAGATAGGTATTTTTTATGCTGACCAGTGCTCATGCCCCATCCATGCTACACACCCTGTATTGTTGTGATCACTTTTTCATACACTGCATTTAACTTCAGTTGAAGACTATGAAAGATTTCACTCAGACATCTTGTAAACTGATACAGACCTGTCCTCAGAATTATTGTACCGACGTGAACACCTGTGTTCAAGAGCAAACAAACTTTTATAGCACTTGATCTCATTGAGGGACATCCATAGTCACGAGGCCTCTGCTGAACAGAGTAACTCATAAGCAATCCTGTGCATGTATATATAAGGAAACTGTGATACAGTAGAAAACAAAAATTATAGCAGGATTTTTGGGTGTATCAAAAAGTCATGACTAAGCCACAGCAATTGCACAATAAAGCATAGCTTATCTTTTATATGTATGCCTGAGAAGTTAATATTCTGACATTATTATTTGTCAGGTATGCCTGACAAACAGCAGCACAATTACAACAGCCACACCAACCTCACTGTTGTGGGCAGGTGATGCAAATTAGCCCTCAAAGTCATCAGTCTTGAAAGCATAATTATCCTATGACAATCAACAACCTCTCCAGGTTTGGGGATGCTTTTTTAAGGCTCTTTTTTCTCCATTTGAGTTAGTGATACAGGATTACAAAGCTATAAAGAACAAAACTTGAATCACACATGGCAGAGAAAACACAGGCCTTTGAAATGAAGGTAATACTCCATTCTCTGACAGAGAAATATTAGGTGTAAAAAAGGAATTAAAGTAGTAAAGTGGACTCCGTGACTTACCTTACCTTGCTGTCTCAAAGGTTCATTTAGAGGAGTATCCCCAGTACGGGAACCTTTAAGAAGCCTTGGCATGGTAGGATTAGTATTATTTTTTAAGCTAAAAACCAGTTAAATGAAACTGCCTGTTGTCATAGACTGGTAGAAAAGAGCTTCCCTTAGATAACTTCCCTTTATAAACCTCTCCATGGGTGTGGCTAAATGACTAGCTCCACCTTTCATCCTATTTAGAAACCCTACAGAAAAAAAAAACCTTCTCTGAAGCAATATAGTTACTTTATCAACTTATCATGTGCTGTTTTGGGTTTGTGTTTTGTTTTTTGGTTTTTTTTTTTTTTTTTTTAAAGTAGATAACTAGTTGACAGTTTCACAAGCTGATGGGGAAAATGTAGACAAAATTAAATTTGTGTCCTATATTTGCAGTTCCTGCCACATCTTGATGTTTGGTCTGCAAACATCTGGTGGGTGAACTTGCTCAGTTGTTTGCTTTTTAAAAGCAATTTTGTAACAACCTGAGGGAAGTCTATCAGCTTTGAGTGTTTGGTATTAGAGATGCATTATATTGAAAAGCAGCGTATCTATGAACTTGCAACAATTTCCAATTGCATCACCTCAAGACAAGCCTCCACCACCAGTGAAGACTCTTGTTTTCATCACTTACAGAGTGAAGATGATGCAACACAAAAGCCCTTTGCATGACTCACTAAATCACACACACGCCTTCACTATGGAGGGGCCACCAATAACAATTAGAATCTGTTCTTTTGTCCTCTAAGTACTCTGTATGTTAAAACCCCTCAACTTTCTTTTCTCTCAAGGCCTAATTCAAGAGGATTAGGATGTTGCCACTAAGGCAATATTGCCTGCAGAGTTTTATATTGCCTTGGTGTGTAACACAAACATCTAGGTGGCTGCACTCTTGTCTCTTAATTTTTTGTACTATCCCAACCGTTCAAGCGTACAAGTATGAGGAACCATGGACACAGGGCTTAAATTTGGGGTTTCTTTTTCACTGAATAGTTGAGGTTATCCTGGCACTCCTGAAGGAGGCTGGGTGTGAAATCAAAGTTCTTGAGGTGTCTGGCAGGAGTTCAGCTATGCTTCTGTCATCTGGGTTTGCTTTCAAGGGAGCGATTAGGAAATTATGTTCTTGTTAACAAGATCTGTGCTAGTAATGACTATTATACCCAACATTTCCTGTATTTAAGCTGAAGTGATTGTTCCATCTTGATACAAAGAGCAGAGGTATTTTCTTGAGAATTAGTTACTTGGGCCAAATCTTAACTCTAAAGAGTATTACAAGAAGAAAGTTTGTCCCTTTTCACAGTACCAGACCACTTCTGTCTGAAAATGCTAACTGGTGCTTAAAAAATACATATCCATGTGGAACATTTCCTTCAATATTAGACACTCCCAGATGTCAGATGAAGGAAGAAAGCTGCCTTTATTGCAACAAGAAATGTTGCATAATAAACTACAGCATTCACTTTTCACTGCTTTTGTACTTCTGCAGGCAGGATAAAGCATCTTTGACTTTAAAATCCATATTTAAAGGACAGATACCCATGTCTCTTGCTGTGGCTGGAAGTCTGTAGTCTCATGCTCTACTGTATGTGAATACAAAAATTCTGCAGCATTCTCCAAGGCTAATACAAGCATTTCAGTCCTTAGAGAAAGTCTGATGATTCTGAGGATAAGTTTTGAATGAGGTCACAAATTAAACATAGCATGCAAGAGAAAACAAAACAGTTCTATTGAAACTCAGAGTTGGGAGAAATTGAGACAAACTCATTTTCTTTCCAGTTTGTGAGGTCCTCTAGCAGAGGTGCTCCCTCTGGGCCAGCTTCCTCTCTTTCCACTTCAGCAACGACTGACTAAACAGGTCAGCTCTGACATTCTTGGTTATCGCTTCTCTCCAATTGATGCTCCCAGACAGAATGCAGAAACCCACAGGTGTGGGTGAAAGGAGGAGGAATATCACAGGAGATGAGCAAGCGCAGAAATCAGGGTAGGAGTACCATCATGTTGTACTTAGTGCAGTGCACACTGTACAGATGCACCCCCTGGGCTAGGGCTTGGAACCATGCTCTGTTTAGAAATACAGCACTGGGGAGATACCAGAGATGATGCTTTAACTTCCAAAGGACTTGCTGTTTCAGCTGGTAGTACCTATACCCCAGTAGTGAAACATGAAATGGTGAAATGAACTATAGTCTCATCTGTAGCAGCTAGCAAATAAAATCAATAGATAAAACACTCAGTGCCTGGGATTCATTCCTAATAATCATCATGCATGGAAAAAAGAAGTCTGAAGCCTTGTTTTCTGAGTATGACCAACAGCTCTTACAAAGACGATGGCACACCTGCACTGCCTGCCAGAGCTACTTTATTGCTGTCCTAATGGCAAACACAGCATTATGCAGCTGTAAGTGTAATAACAATTTTTGCCATTATAACCAGAGGAAATTGCTAAAACTCAGGTGACCAGACCATATTTTAGCAGCCAAAAGCACGAGAGGTGAGTAGACACCTGCAAGCAAGGGGCTGGTGGGTTGGTCTTTGCTGAGGAGGCACTTCAGCAGCACCTGTACTGATAACGTCACTTGCTGTTGCCAGCTGCTTCCACACAAAGGCCAGCCTTAAAAACACATTTGCTTTCCTGAGCAAGAACAGTTACAAGAGCTCCTCTAAATCTGCCTGTACTTAGTGAGGAAGCAATGTTTTAAAGCACAGATTTAATCTGCCTGCTGACATTTCGTGTTCAGGGGAAAACTTACGACTGACTTTTAGTCCTGATTTATTTCATAGTCCCCTCCCTCTTCATGGTGCCCCTGAATCAAAAGTTCTTGTTTTGATAAAGCAGCATGCTCAACCTCTGAGCGTAGAGGCTGTTTCTCATTCCTCTTGGTCAGGCACAGCATTTTCTGGCTCTACTGCACAGCTGGGCTGAGGCTAACCTGTGGTACCCCTTTCCTGCTGAACCCACGGCCAGGCTGGGAAACAAGAGAGAGCTGTCGAAGAGCAACCAAGGCTCTGCCTGGTAAAAGTTGGAGTTCAGGTGCACAGCAGCCTGAGTGGGGAGTCTCTCTAGCACAGTCAGTCAGTGTGTTCGCTGTTACCCAAAAGGCTGGTGGTCCAAGACCACCCAGGGATGGGGGCTTGGAACTAGGTAACCTTTAATGGTGCTTTCCACCCCAAACCATTCTATGATGTCTTCTATGTTACTATGTAAAATGGGGGATCCATTCAGGGAAAGGCCAGAGGAAGTTAAAAAGCAAACTGACAGAATAGAATTACTGCCAATTTTGTGGTGAAGTCAGGATGCAGCTCAGGGGAAGAGACACATCACAGATAAAGAATGTGAAAAATCTCGTAAGATCATCTTGTAAGATGAGAAAGAAAGGGGCGCTCCACAGGAGCGGCCTGAGAGCAGCAGTGCATGGATGCAGGATTCTTTCCAGGCACAAAACCAACTACCCTGAAGTGGCTGGAAGCCCAGATCTTTTGTTTTCTTAACTAAGTTTCTTGTCATCATCTGGAATTATTTAATCTGCCCTTCAAAGGTCTTCCAAGAGACAGCCTACCTAGAGCTGCTGTTCAAAACTTCACCAAATGCAGTTTTCCTATGACATTCCCCAGAATGGTTTCAGCTGCACATCACAACCCCTTCTTCTACAGAAATGTATATTCCTAGAAAATTTCTGGGGCTTGCTAATGAGACATAAAGGTGTTCACAACCAATTGCCAATACCTAGTCTCTTGTTCCTCTAAATTTCCTGCTTTCTTTTGATAATATTTCCCATTATTATGATTGACATCAAAATTCTTGAGGGAATTAAAGGGTTAATGGAGTTGAAAGGAGTAGCACTGACTATAAAAAGTTACTGCAATTAATAATGTCTGAGAACTTGAGCTGCAAGAAAAAGATGCAAAAGCTAGCAGAAAAGAACTAAATGAACAGCTTTAAGTGTTAGTGTGTTCATGTTGCACACTTTATTTGTGTCAGGGGATTTAAATACCCAATTGTTTGGCAATCATTTAGCTTTACAGCAGACCTGCAGACTAACCTGTTGAAGTGGAACAGAGCTGCATGAGTGGGATGCCCTGCCCTGACTACTTACAACTCCAGGAAAACCCCAAAGCACACAATACTGGGGAGCATCAAATGCCAAGGAAACGATTTGCTCTGTTGGTGCAGTCTGGTAGTTGGAATTTAAGCAGTGATAAGTGATAAGACAGGAGCTCTCTGCTGCCTCTGTGATTAGCTTAATTACCAACAGAAGTCCCCTGTTCTCCTTGTGTATGGGTCTATTAATACTAACAATGTGCTCATGCCATCTGCCAAGGAGCCATTTCCAACTTTACAAAGCACAGCAGACAATACTTGCAGGTGCTTGGAAATGTGTTTATTTGGCCACTAAATCCACAAGACTTAAACGCTGCCAGACAATATTTGCATTTGCAGGTACTCCTGCAAGACAGTGTCTTCTGAACTAATATCAGACAGGAGTAATTTCAGACTGATGGAAGTCAAGAGAGGTATTCATCTATTGCTTCCATTTTGCTTCTTAATCTGTGTTTTTGCCTCTGGCTCCCAAATACTCTTGGATTCAGAACTGTAAGGGATGCCACAATCCCAGCAGAGATGAGTCATGAGATCCAAGGTTAGTTTCAAGTGCCACATTGCAAAGAAGCTTCAAGAATGAGAGTTTCTACTTCGTCTGAATGTAGCAAAGCCAAACAAAACACATTGTTCTCCTTTGATAAAACGTGACACGCTTTCCTTGCAGTGTCATTCAACTCTCTGAAGAGATTGTTACTAGTATATATTCAACCCAGTATTAATTGAGGCATAAAATGGTTATCAGATCAAAGCCTGTTTTAATAAAACTCTTCTGTAAGGAGCAGCCTGAGAAGATATTCAGCCATTTCACATTACATGTTGTACAAACTAACCATGTAGAGAGATGAAAGACAGATTTCCCCTGCAGACTTTAATGATTCTATCAAGATTTACTAGATTAAAACAATTTAGGTGTCTGAAGCTTATAGCTGATAGACCTTTATTGTTACATCCTTCTTACCGGTCAAATTTATGCAGGATGTTTGTTTTCTGACAACTTGATATTTTTATGTGGTTTGGCATTGGTAATTAGACCAACCTGGAAGTTTTTCATTTATGTGTATGGTAGATTACCCAGTGTTAGGACCCTACTAATTTTCTCATTTAAGGAAAAGAGTAAACTTGAAAAAATGGTGTACTCAATATCTGAAATTTCCCTGCTGAAGAAATACTACTGGCTTCTTCCCAGAAGGGGGAAAAGTAACACGGTGAGACATTCTCAAAAGAGACTGGGTTAAAGATTAAGCTCCTATTAAGAGAACCATTCCTAAACTTTAAATAGGATAAATTTGAGATCTGTGGCCTTTAATGGCCCAGTGGTTGACTGTAAAACTCTTCAGCACAAGAGACAAAGAGTTTCTGGGACTGAGGAGGCATTCAGCCAGGATCACTGATGCTCTCCCCACAAATTTTGTCATGTTTTTATCTTCTTTACCACGTCCTCCTCCTCTTCACTACCACTGGGCATCTTTTTGGAGCACTGTGAAGAACTGTCCTCTCTTTAGGGCAGCAGTTGCTGATCATTTTTGAGCATACTTGCTCCTCCTGAAGCCGTTGTCTTGATAGAGGGGCTCTGTTAGCAAGATTACTTTCCTTCGGTCCTTTAAAAACACTTTTTTGTCATGGTCATCATATAAATAGTGCAGGGCAGCCCTGCTGCTGGCTGCTGGCACTGGGCACCACTCCCAGAACAGGACTGTGCCTTAATCCTGCCTGTCCTGTGACTGCGCGCTGGGGCTCTGCTCCAGCTCATCGTGGACAAACGCAACGTGAAACTCTTCTGAGATCCAATTAAATAGTAATATGATAAATGCTTTCCCTGACAGCTTTCCTAGAACATTCTTGCTTTCGAGATCCTTTCCCTGCAGGTCAGGTTTGCATTCTCCTCTTCCCGCTCCTGAACCCTGCTGCCAGCTCCCTTTCCTGTCATCTGACTTTCCCAAAGGCAGAAGACAAGTCACTGCTGCTTCCTTACAGTCAGTGAAGTGTCTTTTCAAACCCCTTGAAAACAACACCTTGCCTGAGGCTCTTTCCCCACCTTTCCTGCAGGCAGACTAAACCCCAGTTTCTCTTGCTGCCGTGAGAGCACCCATTGCTCTGCCAGAGTTGTTTTGTTTTTTGGTTTTTTCCTGGAGACAGACGTCGTGGAGGCCATCAGCAGGGAGGAGCCACGTGGCAAAAGCCGCACAGGGAATTGCCCAAATCCCCTCACCTTTCCATCAGTGACAAATCAAGCCCCACTGAAACTGCAAGGATTTAACATTAGCAGTTATAGCTTTGCTCAGAGGAGCTGGGCCAAAACACTGACTTTTATGTACGTACACGTGTACCTGTACCTGCAGCAAAATAAATAATATACATAAAGGTGCTGAAAGGCTCAGGATCTCACTTAAACTTCACCCAACACCACCATGTGTGCCATCTTGACAGAGTTGTTTTTTGGGCCCCCCGTGACTCAGAGCAATGCTGTCAACATGCTCCCACTGTGGCGCTCTGCATCAGCTGTGCAGAGAGTTCTCCCTCCCATGCTTCATGCCAACATCTGCCCAGCCCAACTCGCTCTGACACAACCACTTGCAGTTTTTAACATGATATAGTATCACTCTCCAGAGCTGCCTGAGGGAAAAATGCATTCCACTCACCTAATTGCATTAGTCTAATGTTTCTCCCTCTTTTGGAATTACGCTATTTAAATAATAAAACTTGACTGTATTAAGGTTTCAATGTCGCAAGGCTTAAGGGAAAAAGGATCAGGATAAAAGCTATTCTAAGGTAAATTTGAATTATATGTTTCAGCTAAAGTTTTAGTAATTTTGAAAGCCCGCAAATTTGTTTTTCAATTATTAAATGCCCCAGTTTGGGTAGGAGGGATTTCTTTTTCTTCTCAGTAGCTGGTACTGTGCACTGGTTTTTGGACTCATGAGTATGAGAATAATGTTGATAACACACGGATGTTTTGGCTATTCCTAAGTAGTGCTTACCCTAAGCTAAGGACTTTTCAGCGTCTCATGCTCAGCAAGTGAGGAGCCATGCAAGAATCCAGGAGGGAGTACAGCAAGGACAGCATTTAATAATAGTAGTTTGTTATTATTACTATATTTTGTTTCAAACCAATAAGGTTTACTTTTCCTTTCCAATCCACTGCGGGGGCGAGGAGAGAGCTGCTGCATGGTACTTAATTGCCTGCTGAGGTTAAACCACAACAATAAATTATTGTGGTTATCCATTTGGGAGGGTGGGTGTGGTGTGGTGGAGGGGATATAATTTGGTTTTTAACTCCTCCAAATATTTCACTGGCATTTGAAAGAATTTTCAAAAATAATACAGAAAAATGCCAGATAGCCAGAAGAGACAATGATAAATAGTTGAGAATACTTAGACTTGTAAGAGCTGAAAGAAACCTGATTTGAGAGTTCTATCATCAGAGAGGGGCCTTAGATTTAGAGTATCAGACTAAAACTACTAGAGGCCATTACAAACAAAATCCTAAGGCTGAAATAACTATCCCAGCCCAAGACTAGCAGTCAGCATCATCAACGCATAGGTTAGTTCCAATGCACTTCAGACAGACTGTGGCCTCCCAAGTGAGTGATGCCTGCTGCCCTTGTTGACTAGAAGCTTCTCCTGCCTGAGAAGCAATAGTGGTGGCACAAGAGACCCTTTTGCTTCTCAGAGGAAAGGGCATGCTATAGGAGGACTTAACCTTCAAGAATCACAGAATCACAAAATTACAGGATGGGTAAGGTTGGAAAACCACCACAGCAGGCCGTCTGGTCCTACCTCCCTGCTCAAGCAGGGTCATCCTAAAGCACATGGCACAGGATTGCATCCAGTTCTTGAGTCAGTCTCTCCGGTGAGGGAGACTCCACAAGCTGTCTGGGCACTCTGTTCCATTGCATGGTCACTGAACAATAAAGAAGTTCTTTCTCATGTTCAGATGGAACTTCCTGTGCCTCAGTTTCTGCCCATTGCCTGTTGTCCTATTGCCTAGCACCACCGAGAAGAGCCTGGATCCATCCTCTGATACCCTTCCTTCAGATACTGACAGACACGGATGAGATCCCCTCTCAGTCATCTCTTCTCAAGGCTGAACAGACACAGCTCACTCAGCCTTTCCTCATAAGAGAGATGCTCCAGCCCTTTGATCATCTTCACAGCCCTCTGCTGAACCAATTCCAGGAGCTCCAGGCACCTGAACAGGTACCTGGTAAGCAGCCAAATGCCAGAAGTTTTAAATAAGCAGAAGACACCACCAAATGACCAAATCTGACCACCAGGCATTCTGATACAGCCTAACAGGACAATTGGCCAAGTTATGCCATCGTCTCATGGCACATGCCACAAAGTGAGGTTATAGAAAAATATCCACATTTTCCTGTCTTTGAAATATCTCCATAAGGCATAAGTGTCTCATACACACCAAGCCTGCAAGACATTAAAGTGCCCCACCTGCTGCTCTCCCTGACCCCTTCCTCTCTTAATAAGCTGATCTTTTCTCCTTAGGAAACTGAAGTAGCTCATGGATTTTGTAGGCTAAGTTTGAGGCAGACTGAAAGAAACCACACTTGCTCTCAGGAAAAGTAAAATTCATCAACTGCTAATCATTTCTGAAGCCCTTGGTTGAATCTAAATAGATTATATAGCATCTCAGTCAACTTTTCTGCTAGGGACAGCATGAAACTTCACTATTGCAGCAGTACCATAAACCTTGAGTTTTTTGAAAGATTGAGAGTTTCCTGTAACTCAAACACTTCATCCACATGATAAGGCAGCAGGTGAGTTAAGGGGTCATAATCCTCCTGTCCTCCACTTCAGGGATGATTTTCACTGCAAGGGCTTCACTAAAAAGAAGCCATTCAATCTCAGCAGTGGTTGCTGACAACCCCTGTGTGAGACAAAGACAGTTTGTGCTCTTTGTATCTTCTCACTCATTGGGTAAAGGCCCACCCCGCACATCCAGTTGTGTGAGTAAAGACATAAACAAGGATTAAAGCAGGAGTCCCCATACCTCAGAGAAAAGACACAGAGTGAATGTGTGTACGCTGAGGATTTGGAGAGCATTCAGCTCGTGACCTGGGCATCCTGACATGACAGTGTGTACAGTTGCTCATACAGCTGGTGAATAATAAATACGGCAACATGCCCTTGAGATGACACTTCTAAATACTTAGCTCTTCACAGAGGCAGTCAGAACTCCGACTAGATTCATCCCCCAATAGTGTTCCTGTACAAGTTTTTACAGGGTTCATTTGACTTTTAAAAGAGATGGTCTTTTGAAGAGCAAGTGCAACTTACCAAAATAACCTTTGAGCTGCACGAGGCTTTGTTTGCAATACTATTCTGCTATTCCACTCCTCAAATGTCATCTCAGTCTCAGTGTTTATCTTCTCTTAAAAGATTGCAAAATTGTCACACTATTTCTTGTAAAAAGTTTTCACCTTCTTTACAGCTTTAGATTTCTTGCTATGTTAAGTTATGAGCTATGAGTTATTAGCCTCTATTCATTTGCTACACAGTTTGGGGCCACAGATAAAAGGCAACTATCCCTTTGGGAAGCAGTGACAAAAAGGACTGTAACTTGCTCACCACAGAAAGCACCAGAGGGTTGTTCGTTTGAATTATCAGAAGAAGCTGTTTAAAATGAAAAACTGGTGGTAATTGGGGTTGGGGGGGGAGGGGCCCGCTGTTTTTTATTTTTTACACAACCTCACACGTGCCACTACTGCACGGGAAACTTGTAGCTTCAGGTGATGTTTATATCTGCCCGTAGTGCTGCATCCTTCCTCGCAGGAGCTGTCATCCTTGGTCAGTGGATGCAGCATGCTGAATCATCAGGCTTTTAAGTGCTTTCCCTGGAATAGGATTTATTTATCACAAAGCTTTCCTACCATGCAGCACACCGAAGGAAAGCTCCTTTTTCAAGCCTCTGTTACCAGAAGCTGTTTCGGATGCTTGCAGCTCAGCAGGGACATGCAAACTGGTTATATAATTGAAGGATTTTAAATTCATAAGCACAGAGCACCACAGAGCCACCCATAAACTCTTCTGCTTCCTAACTATTCACAGCAACAAAACAAACACACAAACACGCTTCTCGGTCCTTCAGCCCGCTAAATACTAATTACTCTCTAGTGATGCAACTCAGCGTAATACTCATGGGATTTTTCCAGCTTCACTGCCACAGGATAGCGGACGCAGTTCGAGTCAGGAGATTGTTTTAGCACCGTCACAGCTCTGAAATA
>VZTI01001686.1:1025583-1056163 GCA_013397865.1 Struthidea cinerea | reverse complement strand
TTTTTTTTTTTTTTTTTTTTTAAAGAGCAGGGAGTAGTAAGCTCCTCTCTCCTTCCCCAAAGTACTTTCGGCCCCACAGGCTAATGGCTGAATCAGACAGCGCCGGCCATCACCGCCCTCCGCCCCGCGCTGCCCACGGGTGAAGGGATCGCGCCCGTCCCGTCCCCCGCGGGGCGAGGCGCTCTCCCGGAGCGCACAAAGCCGCCCCCGCCCAGCCAGAGCCCCCCGGGCTAGGGGCACCTCCCGCGGGGCGCGCCCGGCCGCTCCCGGTGCCAGCGTGGCACAGCCCCGGCTCCCGCCTCACCTGCTCCGCTCCCCGCCGGCAGCAGCCGCCTCTTTTCCTTTCTCCCGCCCGCCCGCTGACAGCCCGGCTTTGTCCGCCCGCCCCTCTCCGCTCCGCCCCGCGCGGGAGGTGCCACGGGAGCCGCTCCGGGCACGGCACCGGAGCCGCGGGACAGTGCCCTTCCCTGCCGTGCCGACAGCATCCCGCCCGGGCGGCTCCCACGCGATGGGGAACGACTGCACCAACCGGCGCCTGGATGCTACTAATAATTACTAATTATTATTATTGTTGTTGTTGTTGTTGTTACTTGGTTGTTGGTTTTATTTACTTATTATTTCTAGATTATAATCTTTTCTTTTCTTTTCTTTTCTTTTCTTTTCTTTTCTTTTCTTTTCTTTTCTTTTCTTTTCTTTTCTTTTCTTTTCTTTTCTTTTCTTTTCTTTTCTTTTCCCTTTCCCTTTGGTGCAAGGTTATGGTGCGGCGGTTCCCAGAGGAGCGCAGCCCAGCACCGTGCAGCCCCCGCGGCTTCCCCCCAGCCGCCGGTCCTGGAGCGCCCGTCGGACGGCGCCGGGGCTGGGAAGCACGTCCAGCATCTCCCCTCTTGGCCGGCTGAATCCCCGTGGCTCGGCTCTGAGGCCGGTCGGACCCGCCTGAGGGGCAGAGCGCAAGACCCGGCTGTGCAGGAGATGCTGATTTCCACAGGCTCTCCGAAATCACTCCCTGCGGCAAAACCGTCCCACCTGCTCTAGAAAACTGAGCTAGCCAGGGAAGCTGTCAGGCCTATCTTTAGTTATTTGCTCCACAGATGGACTGTTAGTCATGTTCTGCCCACACGGAGTCTAGTGGTTTGTGCTGTTAAGCTCTGTGTCATGTAGCCATAAATGCTGAGGGGAGGGTGATCTCTGTGTAGGAAGTTTTTTCCTATTTTTGTAATGGTAACTATCAATTAAGGCTCGGGGAAAAAGAGAAGTAGTGCAGAGTCTTCCTGCCCTTGTAATGGCACCTGGTATTTCCCCCGGGAGTTATGTTAGGGCACATCATTTACATGAAGACAAAATTTAAAGTGGGGGGGACAGTCCCTCGCAACCCAAGCTGCTCTGATTACGCATGTCAGAGGAAACCGCGCCATTCCCTTCTGAACAGCTCTGTGTGAAGGAGCAGGGCTGAGATTCTGCTTCTTCTCCAATGTTTATGGGACCTCTTCTGCTGCGTAGTTTAAGGGACCCCACATCCCTAGGGATGCATGGACCCCATACAGACCTGGTACAGCAGCTCTGCTGTCCCAATTAACTGACAGAAAGAGCAGCCTGGAAATGCAGTGAGGGATACCTATGGAGTCTCCAACCATTCCCATTGCTGGGAAGAGAGACCTCTCCCTTCTCTAGGAGCAGTTTAGGGCTGAAGTTGAGGTGCAGGGGGGTTCACCACCACTAAGTGGGCTGGGACCCTCTGCTCTGAAGGGTGCAGAGTAGGGCTCATGGCAGCTGAATCTTTCATGGCAGAAGAGCAGTGACAGTGCCATGCTGCTGATGAGATGATGCTAAAAGTATGAAGCTGGGCCTGGAGGCCAGGTTGCTCATGAGGTCACAGACATCCCTTGGGAAGCCGAGGGGAATCCCAAATATAAGTGTCCTCAGGTAATTCAGAGTTGTTAACCCCTTAAAAACCTACCACTCAAAGCCAAAGAAATTTTCTGGCTTCTTTTGTTTAGTCTAAAAACACCTGGATTTTGTCCTAATCCTGTTGCTTCGTGTCATAGTGACAAAATACCTATTTCTGTGCCTGCAGAACAATTAGAGGATTTTAGTGCATCTGCAGACTGCATTTAACTGAGTTTGAAGATCGAAAGATATGCTATTTTTGTAAGGTCTGCTCTGGGATCCACACAGCAGTGTTTGAGGCCCTGGTGGATGATTTTGCCATCAGCATGTGCCTAAGTATTTCGGGAATTGTAATCTTCATTGTGCAAAAGGGAGGCTGCAGAGCAGAGAGACAGAGTTAAGCTGAAAAACATCACCTCGCCTATGAGTACATCCCGTCTAAATGCCCATGAAGAGACCTGCTGACTCAGGGGTCCCGTGGTCTGGAGATTTAGCTGCAGGTCCCTGCCGACTGGTCCCTCTCTCCTGCTTGAGGCTCCCAGCATCATAGATAAGAGGTGTATTTGGTTTCAGCTATGGCCAGGTGCTTCCATGTCCATCATCACTGGACTGTGTGTGCAGTGTGGCTCACCCTGAACCCTGCATACCTGTGCTTTCCTAAGCCAAAACAGCCCGGTCTGATGGATACCATCTCTCAGAGCCTTCAGGTATTGAATGCCCAGAAACAAGAACTTTTAAAAATAGAGAGGCTCATGATGAGGTCCATGTAAGGTCTGGGGATTTATCAGTCCCAGAACATGGAGGCTGTTGTCTGTGTAGACATCCTGACATGTGTTTCCTTCCCTCAGACACTTCCCATGTTTCTGTTTTATGCCAACACCAGCACAAACACAAGAACCATTGCTGCAAAAACAGTCACTTGTTGCTGTAGTCCCCCTGCAGTCAATTTTGTTTCCCTTGGCAGAGAGGTGTTAGGATCACACACATTCCCTAGTATCACGGACATCCTGGATCAGGCTAACAATATGTTTGTGGCCAGTTTGGTTTTGTGCCATGTTCCACCAATGGTGCTGGAAGTAGCAGCTGGCGCTGGGGTGGGCTGACCAAATGTCTTTACCTACCAAAACAGTTTTAAAAATGAACATTTGTCTCATCTCTAAAACTGGGTGTTTGCTGGCTATCTCTTAACAAAACCTGCTTTGCAGCAAGTGAAGAAACAGAAGGGGATTCCAAGTTGACAAAGGAAAGGTCAAAGCAACACACCTGGGTCCTAGCTTTCCTTCAAGCACAGCAAGAGAAGCACCTGCAGATACAACTGTGACCTGGTCAGAGCCTCAGGGAAGTGCATCCATCTTCAACTGCACTCTGCTTCCAGGAAGAAACAATGACTTTCAGTTTTTTAAGAGCTCTTTACACTTGATCTCTAATAGCTGATTGAAGAGATGCAGTTAGGTTACAGGACATAATCTCGGTAGAATTTATTACCAAAGGCTTTTTCCTGAATTCCTTTGACCCTGCAACCTCCTTGATGTCAACCCAGTGCAGGGTCATGGCTGAGGAGGGAATATGGCCATTTCACTTTCGTTCTTCATAGCTGTAATTAATTCTCTGCACCATCTTCATCAGTGAGTGCAGTTAAAGGAGGAATAAAAGGGACGTCAGTCTCTCTAATGCAGAACTGATTTAGATGCTCTTCTGTCAGCATTTGTATCTGACCCATTACACAAACCCAGTACAAGCCAAGTGTGTGGTTGAGTCTTCTAGCAAGGACATACACTAAAACATCCATGTAAATACATCTATCTGAATATAAAACTTAGCAAACTCACTTGCAAATGCTTCTCTGTTTCTTCATTTACTACTTCATAATTCCTGGATAGTGTCTTCTCTTTTATTTACAGTATCCCAAAATACGCCAGATATTTCCCATTAGAAGGAATGGATAGAGTTGAAATTAACATATCCTATATATAGCAGCAGCCTTTGTTTACAGAATATACAGAAAACAAATTTGTCTCAGGGTAACTAATAGCACTTCCTAAAAGGCACAAATAGCTTAAATTGTTGTTTTGTAAATCCTGTTGACGCAAGTGATTTTTTTCCCTCATGCAAAATTTCCACTCTACCTGAATAAAACATTTTCAGACTTTTTTTCCCTTCCTCTTCTCCCCTGACCAACCGTCCTCCATTTCTCACAAACCTCATTTCCCAGAAAATGTTGCATTTGGTCAAACCTTACTGTGTGGTATCCAGAAACATCTGAGGAAATCCTCAGAAAACCATCATCTCCTACTATTGCTCATTTCCCTACTTGCTTCGTTGGGATGTTTATTTACTTTTGGCCTTCTAACCCAAGTGCCCCCAATATGCCAGGAAGCACTAAGCAGTCCACAGGTGGTGACTCTGCCCAGCACCCATGAAAAATAATCTGAAACCAAAGAATAAGATAAAATGCCAGCTTCATCTGCAGTGCAGCATCATGCTGCAAGCGTGCAGCCCTGCACACACACCTGTGTGTCCCACAGGGCACGGCACACTGAATGTCACAGGGTCTCAATTTCACACAGTGTCTCTTTTCCAGCAGCCACAGTGAGCAGAGCAGAGCACAGGGAGGGAAGGGGAAGCAATGAGACTGAGAAAGCTGCACTTCGCGTTGTGTCGACAAGGTAATCTGATAGACACGTTGCACAGTGTTTTTACAGAAGGTCTTTTCTCTGCCAAAGCCTTCAAAACACTACCCCCAAATGCATTAGTGGGCTATTAAATGGTTTGGTTGGATACACACAGCCTAATTTACATGGTGTGTGTGGAACAGGAGCGATATATCAGCTGTCGCTCTTAATATTTTATAGAAATCGTTGGGGGTTAAGTCTGCAAAGTGTCACTCAAGGTCGTCACCTTCTGTGTTCTGTTGCTCAAAGGCAGGCTCAAATAGAGCAGTTCCCAGCTCATACAGGATATGATCATTCGCTTTTGTTGTCATCCAAATCCACTATTTCCAGTAGGGCCAAGGCAAGACTTTTTGCACAGTTTTGTCCTCACTCATCTTGCTTGCATCAGGGAAGGGCAGGATTGAGTGGCAATTGTCTCGGCCCAATTCCAGAATTAAAAATGAGGTTCTTAGCTGTATCTACATATTTGCCCACTCTACCAGCATCTCTGGAGAGCAATCCCTCTTCTCTAACCTCTCTATGGCCCTGATATCCCCTCTCACTAGAATGAATGAATGAGTTTTAAGGGCGCATTTAATTTAAGGGGTTAGGACCCCTTTATGAGGTCAGACCCAAGTACAGCCTTTTAAAATGGTTTTCTCCAGGGAGGGAGCTTTTCAAACTCTGAAATAGTCAGATAGTGGTGATAAACCTATTCATTTAAAGGAAATTGGCAACATTTTAAAGAAAAAAATAGATGCTACACTCAAGTTCTTTACAAGCACTTATGCAATGGTATCTATTAACCGAGGTCCTTTGTAGGGAAGCTTCTAAGTATGCACCACGTGTCAGGGCCACATCTTTTTCTGACTAGGATGCTTTCTTGAATGTATGCCAAATCCCTATTTTCCATAGGGGTGCACAAGTCCTTCTTGGCCAGTCTCTTCTGATTCACCTTCGACCCTAAAGTTTCAGGATTTGAGATTGTCTTTCATTAGATGGAAGAAGTTTTTTATCAGTGAGAGCCTGGCTAATCAAGTTGCTGAAATAATGATGTTAAATCTCTCTGGGTCTATGAAAGACTTTTGCAAGGCCAGGGACTGCTTCCCTGAAGCCATAAGGATTTCTGGGTTGGACTGTCATTACAAAAGTTGGGAAAGAAGCAAACCCCTCAAGATTAATCTAATACTTGTCATCAACAGCAGAGAAAAATTAGCCAGCAGTTGTAGTGGACTGGCAGGAGGCTGTTGTTCAGAAGGTGGTTATAGTGTAAAAAGGAGCCCCACTGTGGATGGGGACAGTCCCCAGCTGCTGTGACCTACCAGATGATAATCAGGGGAAATACACTGAGAGTGTGAAGAGCAATGAGGCTGAAGATCTCCTTTCCTTGGTAACTTCACCTACCCAGACATGGGATCATAGTGGTATCTGTGGGGCAGAAGCAGATGGATGAGCAGACACTGTGGCACTTAGCAGAGGAGACAGATAGTACCTACGCAAGTGTGAAGCTGGCCCCTGTACCCCTACGGCACCGTGGGAAGTGCTGTTCCTGAATAGCCTCAGGGAAAGCAACGAAAGTCTGACAAGTCATTCTATGACTCTCTGATTCTGTGGAAACAGTTGCTAATGGCAATGTGCCATTATACAAGGCCTCCTCACCCTCTACAGGTGGCCCCCAAACTGTGCAGAATTCAGGAAATCTTCTGCTTTGAAGGGCCAGACTTACCATGATTACAACTGGAAGAAATTCTGCTCCCTGAGGGAATAATTAGGCGGCTGAGTTGAAACTCAGTGTTGAACCACGCTTTCCCTTTACAGTGGTTTTCTCTTGGAACTTGGAGGGTAATTCCTCTTTGCAAACATTGTGCACATCTCACTGTAACAGATGCTGGAGGGAGCCATGTTGTTCTTTCCGTGACTGTCAGGAGCGGAAACAATGAAATGAGGGGTAAAGTGAGGAACTGTCTCATCTGAAAAAACCCACTTTTTTTTCTTCCTGTAAAGCTGAGGTCACTTTGGGTAATCACAGCAGCAAGATGCACTGCCATAACCAGATGCAAAGTTATGCACTTCCTTAGTGGCATGGGTTAAAACGATTCAGTTTGTGGCATCTGACTGGGTTTTTTCCTAAATAAGGAAGCATGAGTAATCAGAAACTCCTGTTTTAGTATTACCATAGAAACAAGCCATGCAAGAAGTAAATGAACTGTGTGTACAGAGCTGGATCAGGTCTTATTGAATCCGTAGGAATAAAACTAACAATGGTGGAAGAGTCCAGGGGGCTGAATATCCCAGTCAGCAGAGCACTGAAAGCCCCTAACATTGTTAACGCTGCCACCATGTGTTTCTTTGTTCTCGATGAAATTAATTCTGTGCACCATCCGTGTACGCACGTTTGGCTGTGTCTCACAGTAGTGACTAACAGTAAGAGAACAAAAATGAGCACATGTTTTCCCTGTCAGGCTGTAGATTTTCTATGAGTGGTTCACAAATTATTTTGCTGTATAAAATATGAGGTTTTATTAAATATTGCTTTTGAAAAGGCATATCCAAAGTAGTAACTTCTAATCCATTACAGTGGCTAATAGGGAAACTAATGACAAGTGACTAAACCTTTTCCCACAGGACTGAACAATCTGCATAAGCAATGCCTACCTCCACAAGTCACTTTCTCTCCCACAAAGACAGTAAAATTTTAAGTTAAATGTCATATGAGAGAAACACTCCTAGAAGGGAATAAGGGAGAAATAACAGACTCATGAGCAAATACCATCATTGTTGAACTTAAAAAGCTCCCTGGTTGTCACTTACATAAAGATATCTATATTTGTACCATCCTAATAGCACAAGAAAGAAGTGAACTAGAGATCTGTATCATGACTGCTGATCACAGTTACAGCTTCAGAGTTTCATTGAAAATCCAGGCATGCTGTTTCTATAGAATGGAAACTTGTGTATAACTACTGACAACACACATGTCAGTGCAGCTGAAGTGATTTTAGTGATGTCAGTGACCATATTTAAACTCATAACAGAGGTCTCTGAAGAAAGATGGATTAGTATGAGATGGTAAAAGCAGTTCAATTTATAGGGGATGTAATGGAGTTCTTTTGAAATGCTGTCACAAATGCAGAAAAGCACAGCTCTGGAGAGTTACAAAGGGCAGACTCCCGCAGTTCTGGCCTTGCAGTGCCCTGCTGATGCTGAAAGAGCAGCTTGCCCCAGTCATGATAAGAAAATGTATCCTGTATCCTTGCCCTACCCCATTGCCCCCTTTCTCTCCTGCACACTACGTGCCTGTTGCTGTCAGTAAGTGCTGTGGGTAGCACAGCACTTCAGTAACTCCAGCAACAACATATTTAAATTGTCAGGGACTGTATTTTGCAATGAGCTGGATATTTTGGCAGCTGTTTAGCGAAGGGTATTATCCTTGGCATGGCTGTGGCTCTGCTCGCAGGAGCAGGCAGTGGCTTTGCAGAGGGAAGTGCCGGTGAACCTAAGGGCCACACGTGTGCTAGGGAGGGGATGTCCTGGACAAGATCTGGGCTGGTGCTGTGGATCGAAGTCTTTAGCACCTGAAGTTTGTTGAATGCATTTCTATTTGTAAATGCATTTACATTACAAATCTGGTTTACTTTTTCACAAAATGAATCCATTTTGTGGCTTCTGCACCTGCTGCACAGTGGGGAAAATAGCCCTGTGAGGACGCTAGGTGAGTCCCTTTAAAAAACACTGCTGATGTGAAGCAAAATCTTCATGTCAACACATCTTCTACTGACTGGGCTTGGAGTTCCTGACTTCCATTGACATCAAAAGGTGAGCAGAACTTTTCAAGTGAGCCAAGGAGTTCGCCATGCTCCACACCTGCAGAGCTTCTACAAGATCTCCATTCCCAGAACTTAATTCCCAAAGTCTTGCTTAAGCTTACTTCAAAAATAATTAGTTGTCCAAAGTCCTGTAATCAAAAGAGACACCTAAATAACTCCAGAATTTTGTTAGTATTTGGCATGCAAGAATATATCGGCTTTTATTCTCAAAGAGCCTCCAGTTTTTGATGATAATGATGATAATAAGGAAAGCCAGATCGGTCTTTTCTCTTAAAACCATCATTCTGTTTTTAATTATTTATTTGCAGTCAAAGAAATATAATTCTTTCATGGTATTACTTGTAAGGCTGGAAATTTGAAAGCAAGCATCACTGTACTAGACACAGAATATACATTGTAGACTCAAACTAGGCAGGAATAAATAAATAAATAAATAAAGACCATGGCAAACATTTTTTAATTATTGGGATGTGTTGATTTTGATTTATAATAAAGGACATTTTCTGTATTGAAGAGGATAGTTGTCTGGGAGCAAAGCCAGGAGTAGCAGCGGTGGGAGGAAGAAAGAACTACACAGATATTTTTGTTACAAATTGTCCAAAAAGTGGTTGCTTGTAATGGTTTAGTAAACAAATAGTACTCACAATTCATTGCACTACAGATGCCCTGATACTAATGAGATTCTATGGAAAGACACACAATAACAATAGTTATTTCTTTTTACTACTCCATGTGCTTTGGGGGAAGTAAGTATAAAAAGGAATTACAACAAAACCCTCTCAAGTACTCTTCCCTATCCAACCCTATTATGTTTTAAAAATTAGCTGTCCACAAAAGTAAGCTTCTCTCAGCTTTGTCAGTTGCAGAGTAAATGGTGAAAGGAGATAAGCTTTGCCATGGCCTGAGCCGCTGGGCTGGAGCGGGCTATCTGTCCTTTGCACACCACGCACTGTCGTGCTCCCTTTGCCCTGCAGCACTCCCAGTGTTTCTCAGAGACAACAGCCCAAGGGAGCAGTGTGGCTCGGATTGATGCTGCCTGAGGTGGCCACCTAGAAACAGAGACTAGGCAAGAATAAGGGAATAAAAGGAGGTATTTATTTCAAGGGCCTTCAAAAGTACACCCTGGGCAGGCCAAAGGCTACACCCAAGATGGACCCTGGGTCACGAGTGCTTCACACTGTTATAAGTTTGCTTCATCTGCAGATCAGGGTTAATTCTCCAATTAAAGCTTCAGTTAATGATGTAGTTTCCCCAAGCTTACCCCTCTTCTTTAGATGTTAGTTTACCCATTTTGGGCCTAGGACATGATGGGTGTCCTTGGAGAGCAAGCTTGGAGACGCTTGTTATGTCTAACCAGCATGAGAGAACAGCAGCTAACAGGCCACACAAAACTTCAGAGTTACACACTAGGCAGTACAGGATTTGAAAAATATAAAAGTTAAAACCTAAGGCATCAAGGTACATGTCCATCACTGGGCTGCTCCGTGCACCTCGGGATCAGGAGGTGTCGCTGGCACAGCAGCAAGACCCTGAAGGCAAAAGTGGGCTGGTCTTCCATTGTGGGGCCGGGTCCCAGCTCAGATGGCCCCATGTCCCAAGGGCTGTCACTTGTCACAAGCCTCTCCAGAGCCCTGCTTTGCTGCCTCTGTGATCCAACAGGGACAAAGGGGAGCAATCTGAGCTTCCATCGCATCACACTCTGCAATGCCGAGCTCTGGCTCTCCCTCTTCCCCACCCATCCCACAGAAACTCAGGAGAACTGAAAACCAGCTGCAGGGAAGTCGGCACCCGTGCCAACAGGAGGTGATGAGGAACAAGAAGAAAACACTGTGCGCGATTTCAGGGCTTTGCAGCTTGCTCTCCATGGGGAGCACCTCTGGCACAGTGACCAGAGGACGGATTGCTACTCCTAGATACACGAAACGTAAGTCATGGAGCATGTGTCCTCGGCCACGCGTTACAAAGAAGCTCTGGATAACATCTGCAGGCATTTCACCTGGGGACACCCAATCAAGTATTTCTGCAAGACATTCTTCAGTGTAGCTTCAATGCACTCCTCTCTATGGTGCCTGGCTTTGCCATCCCCTGCACAGAACATTTCTGTGTGGTGATGGCTCTCTAGGCTGACTTAAATCAGTCACACAATCAGTTCTACCAAAACACTCAAAGTCCTTTTCAGTAACTGCAGCTATTCCATGGTAAATTTCAGTTTTTGGCATGGAAGAAATTCAGCTGTACAGATACACTGAAAAGTTTTTCAAAACAAAGCAAACAAATAAAAAAAAAAATCTGTATTTTTCCATTTTTTCTAGTTCTTACATTTGAATTAAAATGATCCGTGCCAAGGTAGAACCAGAAATATTTCAAGTAGAAGCTTGAAAATTTTACCAGTGTTTGAGGAGTTGAAGGCAAAAATTGAGCCTGAAACCCCAGCTGGGCCACATCACGTCAGTCAGTGTGACATGTCAGTCTGGAGTGTGTAATATTTCCACATATTTCCAATATAAGTCTTGAATTGTCTGAAACAGGTGTAATGCCTGGTCTAGGGGAAAGAGTCCCTGCCTATGGCGGGGGTGGTTGGAACTAGATGGTCTTTAAGGTCCCTTCCAGCCCAAACCACTCTATGGTTTTATTGTGCACAACATTCTTATGCTACTTATCATTATGCCGTAGCATATATAAATTCATAGTGCTTCTGGATCTAGTTACTCTCTCCCACTCTCGGTTAAAAATATATAATGACAGAAGAAAAGCTACACAAAGAAGCAACCAGCCAGACCAAAGATGTGGTGCCTCTTCTGTTCAAGGAGTGAAAAACAGACTCTCTACAGCCAGGAAAAAGGCCAAGTGAAGGAATATGATAAAGACTTCTATTAAGTCCTGAGCAGACCTGAAAAAAATAAATTTGGGAGTAATTGTTTTCTTTTTCCCAGAATAAAGGAATCTGGGGTAAAACACATAGATTTAGGTGGCAGACTGAGAAGGGATGCAAGAATGAATGTGTTCTTTGCACAACAGGTATCTAGGATGTGGATCTCAATTCCACGGGATCTTATGGATCTAAACACCTAAAAGGATTAAAATTGATTGAATACATCAATGAAAGAAAAATCCACAGAGGCAGTGGAACCCCAAGATGTCATGTCTGCAGCTGCAGTCACAGAAGGCTGGTAACTATATTAAGAGAATGTTTCTATATTAGCGCCTATTTTTATGTTCTACCCAAAGTAGGCAATATTTGTTGCTGCCAGAGACAGGATCCTGAACTAGCTGGACCTTGAATCTGATCCAATGTATCTGTTCTTGTGATCTTACATTAATTTTCAGCAAGAGAAAAAAGGGGGGATATTTCAGTACTCAGGACTTTTAAACTTTGAATCCTCTACGTTCAGTTCCCAGAGCTGAGTAACAAGAACTTAAATCTCATGGATATCAAATCAATACAACGATTTTTCAGAGACTTGGGATTCATGAGTAACAGGGCTCTAATGCATAGTAAATCAACACTTCGGTATGTCCAAGGAGTGCAAAATAAAGCATAGAAAATAAACATATTCACAGCTGTTTTCTGATAATTTTGAAGTACACAATGGATTGCATCATTGTTTTGGTGCAATCTCTGATTTTCAGATAAGACTCAGGTAGCAGTGTAAAACAGAAGTCCTATCTCCACACATATTTTCCTTCAAAAATCAATGGAAGATTCTTGGCAGGTTTCTATAAATTTTTCAGGACCCACCTCTGCTAAGTGTCACATTTCTGGTTTTATATTATCAAGTTAACTTCACATGACTCTGATTAAAATGTTCTAATTAAAAAATTAAGAATGTGGTTTGTTCTACCACAGTTTTGAATCCAAGAGGGAGTTACTTGGATCACAATGTTGTTAATTTGAGCCACAATATGGTACTGTACATAGTTTTATTTTCTCCCTCCTCTTTCATTTGAAGTTCTGATTAATAAGTCATGTTCACAGGGGTCAGAAAAGGGAGAGAGACAAAAAAAAAAGATTATTGCTTAGTATTATCACACTGTATAGGATTCAGACTTAACCATCTCTTTGATTATCTCCCCTGGCCAGGATGAGATATGGTCCACAGTTCATGGCTCATTCCTCATAACCAGTGAGGCAGAAATGCAATGTAATGAAAATTGATCTGTAGAACATACTCGATTAGTGAAATATGAGCAAAGAAATCACTTCTGAAGAAAGTGAAAATAAAGAGCATGTACCAGCACAAGCAGACAGAGAGATGGACGGACACACAGACTGACATAATTTTTTGCTTCAGAAAATCAGGTGGGGTAAGCACTGGATCCATTCAACAAGTGAAGAGTTCATTGCTTCATCTACCTCAAAATCTCACTACAGAGTTTTGACTACAGAAACAGAATAATAAAAATTCCTGCTTTATGATTGTGGTCTTTCACTAATTACCAGAAGAAGACAATTTGAAAAAAAGAAGAGTAGCATCACTGCTGAAGAAGACCTCGTAGCAGAACACATCTCCAGTTCTTTCTTCCTTGTTTTTCACTTGTAACATGTGGCCAGTAGAACACTAGAATTCTGTGAGAATTAATTTAATACAGGGAATGCTTTGGTTTTCTTGGGTCTGTAACAGCATAAAAAAATGCATTCCTTCTTATCTGAAACGTAGATCTCTTACGTGGTCACTTGTATGCTCTCAGCAAAGTAATAACAAATTATTTTCCCATCTGTGCAGGCTCGCTGGTCTAGTACGGAAGAAAAATAACTTGTGTTGTTTAGATGAGCTATGAGGGAACACGGATGAAATCAGGGTAAGCAAACACGCCAGACTAAAGCCATACAGCAGTCAAGAGCATGCCTAGACCAAAACGTGTTCATATAAAACATTTATGGACCACTTTAGGAAGGGAAACCATAAAGAATTGAGTCTAGTTGTTGAGCAAACATGGAGAGAAAAGGGGTCAAATGTTTACCATAAATTTTTCATTACAAGTACCACAAGGCAATCCTATGCAATATTTTATAAGGAAAATATTTGCTCCCTTTGAGACTGCTAAGCCATCTCCAGAGATTTTCATTTTCCATAGCTGCCCTATTTCAACACCTACACATGCTTGCAGATTTCTGCAGTGATTTGGTATCTATGACTATTTCCCTGACAGACTTCTAATCGAAAGCAGCGTGACAAACCCTAGGAAGCCGTGTCTCCGCAGCCCCACTCCTGCTGCTGCCGCAGAGAGCCAGCCCTGCCTGCACAGCCTATTTCTGTGCTGTCCCTGAGCCACACCGAGCCCTGGCAGAAGTCGGGAATCAGAAGCAGCCGGCAGCGTCTCCGCCACTGACTCGGCAGCACAGCCACGCTCCTGCACTGCTGTGCCCGTGGCTGCTTCTCCATGGCACTGCCTGTGCATGGCTCCTCCAGCCTTGGCCCTGCCACTGCTGAGCCGGAGTGGCACCGGCCAGAGGGCACAGGCAGCGGGGAAAGCACAGCAAAGGGGTGGGTTCCACCTCCACCCCTTCCTGTGACTTGCAGGAATACATTTGCTCGTTTTGCTTTTTTGTACCAAACATCAGAAGATTTCTTGTTTCCTGATCGCAACAGTGATGCCAAAAGAGCAGAAAAGCAGCACACAGCAAAATGTGTGAACAGATACTGCAGGATGGGAAGCCTCCAGACAATGAGTAGGTGGGTACAGCTCCTGAAGGAAGCTTCTCCCTCTTGGTGTCAGGGTGAATTTGGTCCGAAGACCTCACCCTGAGCTCATCCTTCCCTTTGTTTTCATGTTCCTGTACCACAAAAATCACCTAGAAACCAAAGGACTAAAAGGCAGCCTTATTCTCCTCATTTTTGGGTTGTGTTCTTCCCCCTCCCTGCAAGGAGCAGGAGAACCTGTCAACGAGACACGACATGCTGGCTTGTCCGTAGCTGTGCCTACGGCACTGGGATGGTCCCATGTGTTGCCTTGCAGCCACTCTGCAGCTACAAAACCAGACACCCCGTGATTTACTGCCTGTTTCTGGGCAGTGAGATGTCAATTCTTGATTCAGAGGGAGAGAGTAAAGAGCTAAAAATATTGCAGTGGAAAAAATCCACTAAAAACCGGGCATAAAATAGTCCACATTTTCAGTCCCAGGATGCTGCAGGAACATCCAAAGGCATGTTTTTAAAGTTAAAATCTTTTAAACTGCAGCAAGTTGTGCTAATGTAACACCTGACTGTGCCAGCTCCCGGCCTTTGAGGTGACAGATGCTTGTTGTTTTCTGTTCCACATGCCCATTGGTCTTGAGCTAACATTTCTGGAAGCCAGTGGAAGATTCTCCTCTGCCTTCAGTCAGCCGGGTCCAGAGAGACCCTGGGGCTGATGTCACCTCGTGGCACGTGGCCTTTGCAAACACGTGGACATCTGTCAGGCCATAACTGCTGTTTGCTGAAACAGCAATGGCTGAAGGTATGCCAGTGTATTAATACACTGTATTATTTACAGACTTGCTTGCTGGGCCAAGGTAAATGCTCAGCAACTGAGTCACCTCAGTCTGAACTTTTCTCTGTTGCTTCAAAATTTCACTTTCTGTTCTCACGGTATCCACCACTACTGCTGTGTTTGCTCTGTGCTTCAGATTAACCCACAGTTCTGAGTTTTCACAGTCAACACGGCCTCACTGATGAATGGGAGAGCCCATGCCCAGCATTACTCATTCCCAGAAGAATGACTAGAGGAGCGCTCCAAGGCCAAAGGAAGCCATGCCAGGCCTATTTCTGATTTGCTTTTATTCTGAGCACTTCCATTGTCTCTCTTACACTTGCAGAACTACTGTTGTCTGGAATTTTGCATGAACTATAAATAAAAGCAGCAGAAGCATCCCTGGTTTCTGAAGGAAAGATGCTCTAGGTTTTATCTTAGCATGTGACTGTGTTTGGAGTACTGTGAACTTCTCTCCTTTGCTGCCAACGGGATGTGGAGCACAGCTGGACACAGTCTGGCTTTCTCATCAAAATCTCCCAAATTCACATTTCAATTGTGAATGAAAAATTGACTTAACCCCAAATTTCATTCAGTCTTAGTTCAACCTTTGTACCTTGCATGCGTGGGGTACAACCTTTGTACCATGCATTTTTGATCTGAGTATCTTCTCTAAATATCCCTGCTAGACATGTATAGCTGTATTTATGTTGCAGAAAGCAGAATCACTTCTAAAACTGTGCAAACAGAGGTCATAGTAATGATGTGCAAAAATCACATAGGCTTTGAGTTTGTTTTTAAAACCTAGTTTAAGCACTATGGCATAAAGTGTACGAGAGTTGACAAAAGGAAAAGGGATAAGGATAAAAAAGGGAAGGAGGAAAAGAAAGATGTCAGAGGCCCTTTGGATACTACAGTGCTTTAAATTATACTCGAATTAGGTTGCAAAAAGAGAAAATGAAGTGAAGGGCCATGGGCAGTTGATGCACATGGAGATTTGTTGACAAACCCAGAGCCACCCAGGAAACCTGGAGCAAACAGGAATAACCCTTGCATGTGAGTACCTTGACCGTCCAAATGGTTTTAACATTTGCTTGATACATCTTTTCAGTCCTCTGGGGATGTGGCTGTGGGTCAGTAATGCCAGGGCTGTAGAGTCCATTAAGATGGCTGAGATTCTGGAAACTGTTGAAAAATGTAAGTATCTTAGAGGATCTTGGAAGGTTAGTAGTGGAAGGGAGAGTAAGGTAAGCGGACGAGCTGCACTAATATTTGTGGTTAGTGTTTGAGCCTTGGTGTGCTCACAGACATTTGACAAGGCAGAGACAAATACTTATGCGGTCCCTGTGTCCTGGGCCATGCCTCCTGACCAGTTGGTTCCAGTGACCAGCAGCAGAACCAGCAGTTCAACTTGGGGCAAGCTGGAAAAAGCCTCATCTTATGCAACTCGCTGACAAAAGTCATTCAGCAGTGCTAAGATTTTCCCCAGCATATTTTCTCCAGGTTTTTCTAGAACGCTTTGCTTTCTCAGGTCCAGCTTTCTTCTGACTTCATTCTGGTACATGATTGGGGTGGAAAAATAAAGTTTTGGCTTCAAAGACTTTCCTCTCCTTGCTTATTTCCATCCCCTGTGTCTGTCTGTCAACAAGTAGAAGGAGTCCTCCTTTGTACCATGTGACCTGGATAAATTTTTCCTTGCTGTTTATATTCTAATGTAGCCCTTGAAAAAAAAAGCATTCCAAAACCAGCACACTTTCAAGTTTTTGTTGATTTTAAAACACAGAAAAAGAAAATTACATTAACAAGATATTTCAGAAAAAGAGATATATTTGTCTGTCAGCTTCATGTGCCAAAAATTCCGTCCTTTTTAAGAAAAACTTTACACCTCCCACTAGCTCAGAATATTACCAAAGCTAGACTCACACAGTGAAGCCATCCTCCTCTCACATCCCTGTCCCCAGACAACATTGTGCTGATTATCATATGCACCTATGTAGAGCACACCATGCAACAACAAGTAGCAAGGATTAGCTCAGATACAGCAAAATTCCCAAAGACTATATCTAATTTATTCCTGTCTGTATCTATAATAGATCTCTACATATCTATTCATTTAAAGACATTCTAGCCTCCCCAGAGGCAGTCTCTGGCATGAGAAGTGCTTTTAGTAGGTAACTAAACTTTTAATGAAAACAAGAAGAACAAAAAACACCCAGAAGAGGGAACCCCCTTCTTAGTTTATGAATTATTAGATTCATAATTAAACATCACTTGAGTGTAAAGTTGTCAGCACTCAGGGAACGTGACCTCAAAAATAAAAGGAAGAAGAAACTTCCCAGTTTTGCCAAACCCACTTCTCACAAAAGGCAGGCTAGGGAGGCCAGAAGGAGTGCTCTTAAAAAAATCCCATTATTCCCAGACTTTATTCTCACAGATCTGCTTATTTTTTCATCAGGAATAGATGCAGAAAGCTAATGCCTGCCCAGCAATAAGGAAAAGCTCTGCTCTGTTTCCCCCTCCTCCTTGTTGGAAGCCCCATTTACACACGGTTCAGACTAATGTTGGGGGATTTCTTTGCTAATTTTCCTCCCTAGGGTGGGTAACGATTTCTCAGAGCTAATACATCCTGACAGATGCAGTCATACCAGTGCTCGCACTCGGCATCTTTGTTGGCCACTGGGGCCATGGTTAGGAAAGCCGATCTCTTAATCGTTTTATCTGATGGATGTCGCCTACTACAAATTGACAGTTGTTTGAGGTGCTGGTATCGACCTCTTCTGTTCTCTCTGATGCAGGAGACAGACTTTGTGTGGGGCTCAGTCAGCCAGAGACCAGGGTGTTTGTGTCAGAGAAGCTCTTTGACAATTTTCTTATAGATATAAAACTGAACTTGAGTTTCGTTGGTGTGTCGGGAATTGGTGGACACCAGAGTTCTGCAGTATTGTTGCATGTCACACCTGCTGTAGGATTTTGAACTTGATGAACCACAGGTTATAAGTAAGGGTTTACAATTTAATATGCCCAGTAGGCATGGAGCTGTGATAGATCAAAGCAGCTAAAAAGCAAACATTTTCCAAGAAACCCAGTGTTCCCTTTAAGTGAAATTATTCATTGTAGTTAAAAACTACGTTAGTCTTTATGCTTATATACTAATGTTTTTAAAAACAGGTGAAAGTCATCAGCTATAAAAGTATCTGTGGGCTCCTGCCCTATTCCATACAACGTTTAGTTTGCAAATTGACTGTTCAAAGCCAGGTACATTTGCCGAGCAAAAGACAGAGAGCAGAAGAAGGGGAATGACCAGAATGGAAAGGCACCATCAGAAACCAGGAGATACTGAAACACTGGCAGTATTCTGCAGGAACTGTACCTTGCTTCTTTCATGACCCCACTGCTGCTACTGAAAAAAGATCCACTGAGAAAGAGGATCTGAAAAGACCCGTGGATATGGCAGTAGTTTTATGATGTATTAGCCTGAATGGCTCCATGATGTGGAGTTTTACCTGGCATTGATGGACTTTTATACAAAAACTAAAGCATTTTTTAGAGAACAGATAGGAAAGGGTGAGAGTTTAGGTCTCATCCCAAGGTTAATGATGTAGCAGGAGTTCACAGACTAACCTGGACTGTTTGCTGCACTGTACATTCCCTTTTTAGAGGTGTGAAAAGAGCGGAAACAGCATCTGAGAAGAGGAGCCAGAAATACATCATTGATATTACTGAAGCAGATTACTACCAGGAGGTTATTTTTCCCTCCCAAACAGGCCTCAAGAGACTGATCTAATTAATTACTTTTGGTTGTACAAAACTGACCCTTCTGCTTCCAAGTCACCCCAGCAGAGAGACGACTGAGTGCAAAGGGCGAAATAAATGGAGCTGCATCAAGAGAGCAAAGCTGGAGAACACAGAGCCCGAGATTTGGGTGGAGGGCATCTCCTAGGACCTGTAATGATGGGATGCAGGTGGTAACCAGGCTCCCTCATGAGACCTCAGGGGAGTGAAGCCTTGAAGTAGTTGTAACAGCGGCTGATACAGCAGCAAGGTGGAGTACAGTGCTCTCACACGATAAAAATCACTGTTCAAAGCATACAAGTGGCTAAACCATTCCTGCTGTAATTCTACAAGAAATACAGAAATTGCTGCTTTGAATAGTTAAAACTGTAGGCTGGCTGAGAAAATAACTAACCCTTAAAATAGTCAAAATCAAATGGCTGCCCTTTGCTTCAACAATTTCACCTGTTGCTCCTTAATTTGGGGAAACAGGATCTGAGATGGCAACAAACGATTAGTAGGCGCAGTGCAACCACACCAGCCAAGCTAAAAATACACTGGGAACCTGTCTCAAGAGGCCATAGAGATGAGAGAAACACCAGGGTTTGGGGCTGCTTGGCTAAATTCAGTTTGATGAGAGGCCTGAAGGATTTTCTGCTTGCCTTACTCACCGAGAGCCCCAGGTCTCTGGGGGCAAAGGCAGAGGTGTCGCAATAGGTTTGGTGCATGCCTGGTATAGGTACCCTATAAAGCAGAGGCACTGGACCCCATGGATGAATGAAGAATGTCATAATCTGTGTGATAAAGTGTAAGGATGAACTTAATTTAGCTTTTGTATTATGAAAGACTACCACGACCACACCAGCGAAGGACCATGCAGAGTGGGGCACAGATCTGCTTTCATGGTATGGTGATAACACTTGTTAATTTTGGTATCCCTGAATACCCCATGCATTTGCGTCCACAACTAGAAAAATTTAATACTTTCTATAGCTGGTACAAAGTATGATCTAAGTACTGCTGAAATCAATTTTTTGTAGTAGAGATGTCACCATCTTCATCTCATTTTTTGGCTAAGCCCCAGTGAGAATAGTATGATCTGTGGTTCCTAGAACTCTTAATCAAGTAATGAACAAGAAATTTCCTTAACACTGCCTTCCCATCCCATCAATCAAGTTTGTTATTGATAAGCCTTTTTATTGCCTTCTGGAGGTATGGGGGTCACAGCCCTTAATTCACCAATGCATCTTACAGCTATTTCTTCTAACAAGCATCATACAAAAGCAATGCAAGGGGCAAAGGATGAGAAATGTCTGTGGTAAAGATTAAGTGAAAAGTGCAATGGGATTATGCTGTTGAGGGTTTAGCTTTTGGGGTTGTTCTGGCTTCTGACTGTAGAGGCAGAGCCAAAAGGCAAGTGGATAATTCAGGCATGTTCCCAGCAGAGAAGAGCACAGACATTGCTGACTGAAACAGTTTCTAGAACCTGTGAATTTGGATTCAAGGGAGATTTATTTGGGTTTCTTTATGAGCTAAGCAAGGAGAAATGTGACCAGGGCAGATGCATAAAAGCAATTTTGCTGAGTAAGTAAGAGGATGGCATAGCTGGCCAGGGAGCTGATCTCTGTGATCTTTGGCTGAGCTTTGCACAGCGTGACAGCAGCATATTACCTCCTGGGCTGAGGAGCTGAGGCAGAGGTGAAACCACTCACTTATGCATAACTTACAGTTCTAGTAGCTTAGTCACCAACTGGTGTGTTATTCCAAAACAGTGGATAAAGTAGCTGAAAGTCTTGGTGAATGCACAAACAAAATAAGCAGGTTTAGCAAGTGTCCTGCAACAGCTTCACCAGGGCTAGGCCAGCTATTAACCGATGGGAATAATGCTGTCAGCATGTTACCTCATGCCTGTCAACAGCCCCCAGCACTGCCCAGACTCCCAAAATCCCCCCTCTTCAGCAGAAATGTATTCAAAGAACAACACTGACCAGTCAGGCATTTGCTTGACTTGGGCAGTCCCACAGGAACTGGGAAACCTTTACAACAACATTGCTCTGGGTCGTAGAGCACAGCACATGTACAGCTTCCAAGCAATTGAAAGCCAGAGGAGGGATGGATGGAAGTGCAGAGAGAGGAGGCATCTGCTATGCCTTCTCACAGGAGCTCTTCAGGGGAGCAGGCAGAGCTGGTAGAATGAATGTATTCTGATTTTTATATTTTGCCTTAATTTCTGGCCTGTGGGTATTATAAATAGAAACCAACAGAAAAGAACATATTTGACAGCTACTTGATTTTGTTAATTAGAGTTTTCTCTTTAAAGCTGAAATAAACCTGAAATGCAGAAGGCACAGGAGTGTCCCCTTTCTGTCTCCCCAGCCATGTGTGCAGATGCACCCTGCCTGCGTCTGACACCTGTGAAGTTTTGGACTGATCGCATGCATTCAAATGCAGTTTGTTAAAATATTTAGTACACAAAGTAACTGTAAAACTCTCACTTTGGAATGAGTTAATGCTACCTCCTTCACTCTGTGTGTGTGTGTTGCCAGTATCTCTCCAAAAAAGAAATTTTCTCTTACAACTGGTTTTCATCTGAATAAATTTCAAATCCATAAAAGAAAACATAATAGCAACAACATTAATATAAATTAATATCAATATAATAAATAATTTGTTAATATACTAAAGAGAATAGTAATAACAACAGCAGCAATACTACTACTACTACCAATAACAATAATAATAATAATTATAATAATTATAATTATAATAATTGTAATAACCACCCTCCATTATTTTGTCATACTAAAACGTGTGCAAAATTGAACACACAGAGTTAGTGAACGTGTCATTCAAAAACATGGTAATGGTGAATTCATAGCAAAGGTTTTAAAGAGGTGCTGTGGATCTTTGTAATCATTCCTTCTGGGGCATTTTAAAAGCTGAAATTACTTGAAAAAGCAAAAGCTGTCTCCCAGTGTTTTCCCCTGTGACCTCAGAACAGTGATGAAACCAGAGCTGTCCTTCTCTGCTTTTGCAGGTGCTGATCAGCTGGGAACCTTGGCTGACACAGGTGATACCAAGAGCTGTGGGCTACAAACGTGCACAAGGGCACCATAAAGTGTTCATTTACCACTGCATTAAAGCAGGCATTTGAGAAAATAAACAAATGAACAGAACTTGGACAAGTTTACAGTCTCTGCCCCAGGAATTTACAGGCTGCCTAGAAGCTCCTCTGCTACTTCATTGTTTAGTCTTGAGGCTTCTCTGAAGTTGTAATTTCTCCAACTTTCCAGACACCTGAATTTTTAATGTTAGACAAGAGGTAAATGTCTCATGCAGAAAACAATGGCACTCGTGAGGAAGAAAATATTCAAAGCCATGGAAATAAAGGCCCTTGCCGAACCATAGTACGAGCAAAAGGGAATTGGGAAAAGCAGTTCCTCTTCTCTCTTTCGGAGGTCACAGTCCATCTCTTGTGAGTCTCGCTGAACTTCAGCCTTAAGTTTAACTGTGTTTTGGAGAAGGCAGTAGGCTCTGCTGTGGGGAGGAAAGCTGTGAGTCAGGACCAGGTTTCCTAGAGCCAGGGAGGAGAGTATCCTCCTGGAGAGTTTGTGGTGGTGCTCTCCAGGCAGATATTTATCCTCATGCCGCGTGCAGCACGTGGAGACCAGCACATCAGGCCTCCTGGCTGCTGGAAGGACCAGGGCTACTGTCCCTGGGGCGTGAGGAGGCAGCTCCGACCCAACCGTGACCCACCAGTGAGACAAGCCGGGACAAAATGCAGGTCATGTGGATTGACCAGTGCCTGGAGGAGGACATCGTGGACCAGGGATAGGCCTTGGAAAAGAAAAAAAAACTTTTTAGGTTAAGGGAATGAAGGAGGAGAGGAAATGCAGCAATGACAGCAAAAATTATGCTTTTTGGTCATAAATTGAAAGCATAAGACAACAGTGGGGTTTTAGGTATGACTTCATGCTTAAGGACAAGACATTAAATATCCCTGATGTCCTAATTAAATATTTGCCTATAAGAGCTCAGGGAAGAGCTTCAGAATCATTCCAAAGTGATTTTTATTCTTTCCTGGTCTCATTCCCCACTGCCCATTAGTTCCCCTGTTTCCACTGAAGACCTGGAGGGATGCGGAACGAATCATGGGACCAAGATTTCACACCAAGCTGCACAGTAGCTGGAGTTGCAGTGAGGAAGGAAAGCATGGCTGAAAATTGTGCTGCATGCCAGTGGCTTGGCTCACATCCCACCAGGATTATTGTCTTTACATGCAGTGAAAAGGGCTGTTGAAAATTTGAAGCGTGGTGTCATGCCAAAAATCTGTGCTGTTTTTTTTTGTTGTTGTTGTTTGTCATGAAAAATGTGGCACAACCTTTCATTCCTATGATTATTTTCTATGGGAAAGTCCTTATCTGCAATAAATAAACCCCAGGCTTTCGATTTTACTTCACTGCATATTTCTTTTTGAATTCTTCTAGTTTTACAACTTTGCTACTTAATTTCTGTTTTTCTACAAGAAAACCCCAGGATACAGCTGTTACTGGAAATGCAGTGGACTTTTTTTAGAAGACAGATGTGCTGATGATTACTGTAAAAAAATATATTTATACACGTTCCTGTCTTTCTGCATTTTCTACAATTATTTGAATGGGTTTTGCATTTACGCTCTCTGATTTCCTTGTCTGCAGGTTTGTAGTTTGTATGAATCAACTGCTCTTTTTCCTGTTTCGTATCTGTTGGCTGTTACTTCCTAGATTCTTTAGACATGAAAGGAAAAGGTGAAAAATTCTCCATATTCTAGAACCCAACAGACCGGCATGTTGGCTGTCATTCCATGCTTCCAAAGATAAGATCTTTTTGTTTTATGTCACTGAGTAATGGATTTGACCAATATTATTCTATGAGGACTGGGCTAGTATTAATTTATTTTTCCAAGCCTTGCTATACCCCATGTAAACAAGTATAAATAATGTCAGTAGAGTGTAAATAATGTTTCTTGCAACTAAGATAGAAACCTTAACACCTACTGACAGATAAAACATGTAAAGAAGACTTTATCTTCCTATAGGTCCTTGCCCTGGTTTCTAAGACTCTTCTCTATCCTTCTGTAGCTGGGTACTGGTTCCTGTAACCATGAAAGGCAGACGTATGAACGAAGTCTCAGCTACCCAGAGATGATTTCTTCCAGGATTATGTTGTATCACCCCTGCGTAGCAGCAGATCTTCCTGGACTGTAGGTTCATGTCAGGCAGCAAATACAGGAGGAAAGGCACTGGATGGAGTAAGGTGTGGACTGGGAATGGCCTGGGTGGGTACCTTTGATTTTCAGTTTGAGTTAATTCATGAGCACTTCCAACTTTCTGCTGAGAAAGGCACTTCCAGAACAACAATTTTGCAGCTTTACAGGGAAAAGAAAACACACTTACAATTGAGGCTGGATTTTAAAAAATATTTAAGACCTCTTTTAGGACTGCAATATATGAGCAAGACTTCAGCTTCAAAAACTCATCTACCATACAAAAAATACTTCATATTCCTGCAATTTATTTATGCTAATGTAACCAGAAACTGAATGTGGTTATAATAAGGTGGAATCCCTTTAAAAAATAAAAGGATTCTGTTCTATGGCATTGCTCTCGCTAATGATTTCCAAATTAGATTTGCATAACAATCTCTCTTTTCAGACTGCTGGTCCAACAAATCAAGCTGTGACGCTTCTGGTTAAGCTTTGTTCTGCAAGTATTCTGTAACAGTAATTTAGTTGTCAGTTTTGGGGCTGTGGGAGCATAATTAGGTTTATGCAGCTAAAGACACGTCCACATGCCTCTGTGGGAAATTAGATGAGGGGAACTGCTGGGTTGGGTTGAACTTGCCAGAAGTCTGCCCAGAAATTCTGGAGCAAGCTTGAATAGCTCTATAGACACACAGTATATTGAAAATAGGTTTTCCCGGAATTACATCTATGATATTGCTCAATGATGATGAAATGCATTCATGGGCCTTGAAGAATAAACATTTTCATTGCTACTGTGCCCTTTGAGAAAAGTTCTGTCTGGATCAGGGGAGCTGCACTAGTGCTGCTTCAGTCAGACGAGGCTGATGGGCAAGCACGCCTTGCTGACGCTCCAGAGAGCCGCTGACTATTGGCGTCTTAGAGGTAAATTGGTCTGGGGCCAACCAGTGGTGTCGGCTTATACTTCACGTCAGCAGGTGAACATCCCTGTCACCTCAACTTTTCATACTTCCTTCATGCATTTTTCCTGGAGCATCCCATCTCTGGAGGAGGGGAGACACCTGCCTGTGTTTGGCATGGTGGGACCCTGACTTGCACGGCAGCGTCTGCACGCTCTGAAGGCACAAAACCAAGGTCAGAAGGTTTGGTGGTCACTGTGCAGTAAAATCAGACCCCTCACACCAGTGGGATCTCGCAAAAGCAGAACTGGTGTCTGAGTTGTGAGACAAGGAAAGGCGACTCTTGGCATATGGATGGGTACCATGCCTGGCAGGGAATGGCCACATGAGGACACAGGCGGTGCAGCTCTCACCTTTACCTGGTGGGGACTGTTCATCCTCTTATACAGTGAAAATGAGAGCAGCCTGATCCATGCAAACTGGATAGCCTCTTACAACATCTGACTCACCCTCAGCAATCTGGAATGCCACTCTTTCCCTCACAGAACAAGAACAATCTCCTTGGGGTTTGTGCCCATGTGTGTGTCCGTGCCAGTGATTGCACAGGGCAGGCACACAGAGCTGCCTGAAGGGAGCAAGGCAAACACTTCCGCAGGGTATCTCTGTTTCCAGGTCATTGTCACACCATGGATGTCTAAATGAGCACAACAAAGTAAATACAGCAAAGCAAATTCGAGTCCTCTTCTCTTCTGCATACCTTAGAAGAGCTTGTTTATCTCTCTCTAGCTCATAATTCCTAGAAACGAGTCCCTGAATGTTAGATGTAGCTACCTAGGCAACGGGGTATGACGCAGATACTCGACACAACTCAAGCCTTGCCTTTCCCTGGTTTTTTTTAACGTGTTGGCCAAGTTCTATATTCAGAGGTGAGGCAATAAATATTATAAATAT
Source organism: Struthidea cinerea (assembly GCA_013397865.1). Taxonomy (NCBI): domain Eukaryota; kingdom Metazoa; phylum Chordata; class Aves; order Passeriformes; family Corcoracidae; genus Struthidea; species Struthidea cinerea. Next base: position 1,030,488 of record VZTI01001686.1, on the reverse strand, counting down.
TGGTAGAGACAGTCTATAGCAAAGGATAGGGGAAGGATCTGACACAAGGGTTCTTGCTTTCTGAATTAGCACAGAGTTGTTGGGAAACCTCACCCCAGAATTAGGCTGGCTCACGCTTTCTGGACAAGGCCACCAGTTTTTCTGTCTCATCTGTTAGATGGCTAAAGACATGAACATTATTTCCATCTTGGAAAAGGTTTCAGCTGCCAGGGAAAACGCTCCATGGTTATTCATCACATTTTAGTAAAGGGCTGACCAGATGCAGTCCTGCTATCAACTCGAGAGCTATTAGGGCAAATTTCTGCCTGCCTTACCTCAGCTGTACCTAATGGCCCAGCCATGGCAGGACCCAGCCTGCTGTGTCCTTGTGGCAGGAAAACCACCTGCCACCCGGCAGTGTTGGCTGAGCAGATGAGATGTTTTTCTCCCAGCAGTGCAAAATGTAAGGGGAATAATGAACTGCTTCCCAAGGAAAGCCGTGGCTGGCCACTGAATAGCTACTCAACCAGTGATCTGGTTTTCATTTGGTTTTAGTCCTCCGGGTTTGCTCCCATTGGGTTATGCGGATGCTAAAAAGTTAGAAGGAGAGAAATTCTTCAGCTTTTTTAGCATCCACAGGGTTAACTGAGGCAGCCCTAGCCAAACACAAAACAGTTTAATTTTTCTGCTTCCGGGCACCACCAGCCTTGGCAATCCCAACTTGCAGTCAAACCCAGTTAATTTTTCTGTTGATTATCACTTTGCCAGACAAACAATCAATACTAGAGCTGTGCAGACTTTGTATAACCTCTATAAACCCAGTTTTTAATTGGCGAACAGGTGTCTGTCTGCATACATTTCTCACAATTGTGACCTTACAAAAGTGCTCTGAATTCCTCCTTCTCGCATTTATACATGAACTCGATTAATTAATTCGTGAGAGCTTAGATCCAAAAGTAGCAGAAAATGTGTTTCTAGTGAAGTGTCCTCCAGTGAGCGTGTGACTCAGAGGGAGCAATGAGAGGATTCCCTGGAAACAGCACTCCCTCAAGTACTAATTACCATCTGCACTAACTTCAGTATCAGCCCTTCAGCTGAAACAAACAGGATTTGAGCTCCTCCGTCTGCCGGGGGGCTGGGGCCTCTGAGGGTCTCCAGGCAAATGAGCTGAGAGCCAGGGTGCAGTTATGTAGGTAGCAAGTGGAAAACACTCTGGAGAGCACTCAGTGCCATGTGAAAGGGCTTAAATACAACTTTCCTACTTTGTGGAGAGGACAATAGGGTCACTTGTCAGAGCTGAGGTCTCTTGGGGGGTGACTTCTAAGTTTAATTGCACCAACATAATGAATATGATGATGAAAGTGCCTCTTACAGAGCACGTAATCTCTTGCTTTCTCACATGAAGGCAGATGTTGAAGAAGTGCAGAGACCTGTTAAGCACCTGATTCCTACTCATAGCAGCAGTGCAGGTGCAAAACAGGGGATTTAAGGCTACTGACAGAAGCCTTAAAAAACAAAGCAAAATAATCAAAAAGAAAATAATGTAATTGGACTAGGCACCACTAAGGGGTGCAGGAGTGGAGGTAACTCTGTGGGGCACAGGAGTACAAACACGTACTTTGTTTGGTGAAACCAGGAAAGGATTTTGCATGTCCAAAAGGAACTTTTTGACCCGAGCAAGGGACCCCACCCAGGAAAAAACTTAGTCTGGGGCCCATAGCAGCTCCCATGGGATGTGGGACAGGAAGGCAACAGTGAGAAACTTCTTTCCCAGGTGAGCAGCAGCCCCTGCTCCACGAGGAGGTGCTGAACAGCACCACCAAAAGCATAAGGAGAAGCGTTGGCGCAGGTGAGGAGCAGCCTGTCCGGAAATCGCACTGAGGTGCACGTGGTGGAGGGAAGAGGAGCAGGGATGGATGCTGTGCACCCCAGCTTGGTGTTAGGGGAGGCTTGCAAGGGATCTGGGGGCTGCAGAGACCAAAAGCTGAGAAATGCAGGTGTGCACAGACACATTCCCATACTGGAAAACAGTTTGACCCATTTTTTGACAGGAATGTACTGAGAGGGACCAAAACAGAACTGAACAGTAACAAGAAAATCAGTCAAAACACGCACTTGGAGGGCGCCTCTTCTCTGACTGAGCTTGCTGGCTGCAGGCAATGTTGGGCTCTAGCAGCAGTGCTGGGCTGCAGCAAGCAGGGGAAAAGTGTTAACTGGGCAGCCTTTGCGGCGGACAATTAGCATAACAAGCAGCAGGCCTGACACATCTGCCATCTGGCCACTGCTGAGTGCTATGTAAAAAACGCAAGTCATGAGGAAATTGATTTGCTAGTAGCAAATTATGTTGCATTAAATAGCAAACTACCTTCTGCAGCATCACATACCAATGACAAAATGCACCATGGCCTCCTTCATTCCCTACCAAGACACAGAAAAGCAACTACTCTTTCACATCACCTCTTTGGTCTTTATTATCTCCAAGCTGCATTAACCATCTTATGTTAGAGTTTGCATGATGCGGTTGCACAATTCCCCTCCTCCCCTGCGTACATCCCTCAGCCTTGTCCTAGGAGGTTACTAGTGCAAAGCACCTTTTTTAGAAAGCTCCAGAGCTGTGGGCCCTCAGAAAAACTTACTTCAGTTCGGGACCCTTTTGTTCCCTGGGGAATGGGAAGGCAGGGAGAAGAGTAGCCTAATTCTGCTGCTCCAAAGCTTTGCAGCCAAAGGCTTGGTGAAGTGCTGGCAGCTTGGGATAGCTGTCCTAATCCCCAGCCAACTCAACTGGTGGCAATCACTCAGGAGAAAGCAAAGGGGAATCCTTAATCTGCGGATTATCTGGGGTATTAGACAGGATGATCCTGAGGCATACGAAATTCTTCAATACATTTTTTCTTTGTGGAACAGTAGAGATTGCTCTTCCTACCCAACATACTGCATTTCTCTGATAAATTCAGCTTCCTATTCCTGCAGTAGTCTCTTGAATGTTTCACCAGACCTAAGGGCTGCTTGCAAGGGAATATACATCTGCGAGCAACAGGCCTAAGCAAATTTTGGAAGAGCAGCCATAGAATTGTGTGCTGCTAAATGGAACTCTCAGGTGCTTTCAGAAAATTCCAGATGCTTTTCATCTCCTAGGTCAGTGCTGATGCAACCAAGGTGCCAACTACCCTGATCTAAAGACCACATTTTATTTATTATATTTTATTATATTTTATTATATTTTATTTTATTTTTTATTTCCTTTTGCAAATGAAAATAATTTATTTCTTCCCATATGAGTCTATTTTCCTTGCAGGGAGCAAAAAGCAGCTCAAGTAACCAAGAGGCAAAGAGAAAAACAGCCCTTGCCTATAAATTAGTTTTCACTGGCTCCTTTGTTCCCCAGAGGCCATAGACTTGATTGTGGGTTAGGAAGCAATACAGCAGTTTGGGATTATGCATGGATAAAACAGAGTTATCCTCATGAGCCAATGATATGTCATCATACATTACAATCTTGTGGATATGAATTTGGACTGGGATTGTGGAGGCAAAGTTCAGCAGATCTGGCAAATAACTTACAGTGTAAAATGATCATCTTCATTGAAGAACACCAACACGCAGACAGGGGAATTAGGGCAAATAAACCCTGGTGATTTATAGATTACCACAGCAGTCAGTGCTGAAGGAGGCAGCAGCCTGGGCTTTATCTGCTCCCCAACACACTGGGATATCTGCTGAGTAGATAGAGTGTGTTTTTGGTGAGCTGCTTCTGCTTTCCTTCTAACAGACCCCGCCCTGGTGTAACTCACTGGCCAGCTAACAATGCTGTGAGCACAGCTGGGGATATTCTGGATGCCAGGGACATGCTCTGGGACAGCAGCTGCAGCACATCTGTTGGGAAGGGCTGCCACCACACCCAGCTGCACCACTGGGCACTGACTCCAGATGTTGCCACGTCCTGATGAAGTAGCCCCAAGCACAGCATCAGAACATGAACATGCTGCTTTAAGTGTGAGCTCTTGTTTTCCAAGTCCATGCTCTTCCAGGCTAGCAACCAGACGCAATTACCAATGACTATATGGAAAGACATCTTAAAAGCGTAATTAGAAAAACAAAGACTTAGTGTCCTTCTGCAGTAAAAGAACACGTGACTGTAAAATGGTACAGCCATTCAAACGTGCCTGTTTCAACATTTTGTTCCTTCTAAGGCCAGAGAAACACAGTGGGCAAGAAAAAATTGCACTATTGCAGATAGTTTAGGTTCCTGAGGACCAGGTACCCCCTTATAGGTCTGTACCAGGCACCTTGTGAGGCCCTGATGTCTTCTGCTTATGGTCATTTTCATTGCTGCTAAGTGGATACAGGGGCAGGCGTTTTACAGATGGGGAACTGCATTTTCAGGTTGTGAAACTGCTAAAGATACGAAAAATTAAGAAAGGAAGAAGAAACTGCCTGGGCCACTGAAAGCAGGTTGTCTTAGGTTACAATGTAAGATGTAACCAGAAGTATGTATTCTATCGCCATCTGTTAAAACCAGGTGGGGCAGTGCTCTTTGTCTCTTCCATGACACATTCCAGATAACACCCTCCGGAGGGATATCTTCTGTTAATGGGCCACCAAGCCTCACTGCATGACTCATAAAATTACATCATCCCATCATGAGATGCTCCGCCCAGGGGGAGGAACCAAGCATTCCTACCTGGATATAATCTGAGGTTTGGAACACCACAGTCAGCCCTTATCTACTGGATTCCCAGAGGAGAAGAGCTACATAACCACCACTGGAGCTTTTGAGGAACACCAGACCCTTCTACAGGATCACTGCTTCAACAGAACCACATCTACCACTGCAACAGGATTGCAGCCACCATTTAATCGGACTGCTACCACCACCCTGACTGACAGGGTGTCAGGTTGTATCCTGACTCTGTCAGTGTTTCTGTA
>VZTI01001686.1:834257-1025274 GCA_013397865.1 Struthidea cinerea | reverse complement strand
GTGTCGTTTCTCACTGTTCTCGGTACAACAGCGACACTACTGCATTTATTTTAATTTTCCTATTAAATTGTAGTTCTGATTTTGAGTCTCTCACTGGTTTGCTTTCAAACTAGTACACAGGTGCCACCCTGTACCATTTTCAAAGTGCTGTGGAAGGTGGTGGAAGGAGTTCTTCCATGAAAAAGTGGAGGAGACAAAGACTACTTGAGGCACCACAAGGACACACTTTCCTTCCCTACTCAGTAAAAATGGTGCTTGGGCTCCAAGGAACAGATCATCCAAAACCAAAACAAGCCACAAACATGATGCTCCATAAATTCCTTTTAAAAATCTTTTTAATGAAGAAATAATTCCATTCCAAAATATAGACACACAATTAAATAGTTCAATCACTTCAAAATATAACATGTCCCCAGTAGGTTCCAACACACACACACAAAACAATACTTAACAGCAATACAAAAACCCCATACAATAGCAGTTCTGTTACAATACCAATGAATATCGTGACATCTTTAGTGTCTTTATCTGTCTCAAGTGGTGTCAAGTACAGTAGTTTTAAAAATGCGTTACAGTTAGTAGCCTCAAGATGTAACTCTTCATACTTTTTTTTTTTTTCTTTTTGGTTCAAAGGTAAAAATGCCCTTTATTCTTCAGGACACAGTGGAGTGCTTGTTGTTCACAGCTCCGTCTGCTGAATTGAACCAGTGTGATTACAGCAACCCGAGGTTGCAATATTTACAAGGTCTATCTACAGTAATTGCCAAGAACCAATAAGGATGGGAGAAGATGACGACTGAAAGTAAAGGTGGACACACTTATGATAAATTATGATGCAACAATTTGGCTCATGCATATAAGAAAATACATATTATATCACAACAAAGGCCACACACCTTTTAATGCAGTTTAGTTAACATTACTACTTACAGACAACCCATTCTCCACCTTCGCTTTGGACATTCAAGGACCCTATACATCTTCACATCCCTGTCTCCTGATTCCAAACCACTGGTTTTCCTCCAGTGACAGTAAAACCACCCAGAGTTTTGACTGCTGTGGTGGGCCATTGGTAGTTCAGAAAAGGGCCATACCAAGGACCTCTTCTGTAACTCTGTTTGTTTTAATGACCGCAAACCACAACCAAAATAATATTCAACAAACAGACAAAGACCAGCTGGGTGAAAATGCAGCCAGCTTAAGAGTTGGAAAAATGCTTAAAATAGACATTTGGAGAGCTAAGTAAGAGGTGCTTCATCTCAGAGCTCCAGGGCATAAGGGACCCAGAACTCCAACTCTAAGGGATCATCTTGCTGACACCAGCCGAAAAGAAAGGTGCTTGACTAGTCAACTTCAGTTCTTACTCCTAGTACCGAAGCTCTTGCAATGGATTTAGTCTACTGCATCTATTTTAAGCATGGTGATAATGAGCACGCAGACATTAAGGTGATGAGAGGGATCTATTACTTTGGGTACAGTTAAACATGACATGGGTTGAATTAATCAGCCATTGCATGTAGCTGTGTTCTAGCTTGTTTTCTCCCTGTTCAGGAAATGCTTGCCTGGAATCCTGAGCTGACAGCAATGTCTACAGGTTCACTGGAGTAGCTTAAAACATGGAGTGCTAGGCACTAGTGGAGGCTAACTCATTCCTGAGAGGAGGTTGGAGGAGGGGACAGTGGAGGATATGGTGCCTGCCTTGCCAGGATGGCACATATCCCAGGAGCAAAGACCAGTGATTGCAAAACTGAAAAGCTTACATGAAGATATCTGGATCCCTTAGTATGCATTTGGATGTCTGAGAGCAAGCCCAGATACACAAGGACATACAGACAAGAGATCTGCATACACGATAAAATGATATGAAAGTGAAAAATGGCAGCAGCTCTTTCATACAGATACTCATTCCCTAACACAATAGTGCCCAGGGAAACAGCCACGAGCCTGGAGAATGCATGCAAACAAGTGGACTTACTGGGTCAAGCGACATAGCAATCTCACGTAAATACGGCAGCACACATCCACATCACCATGAAAGCAAGGACAGACAAGCCATGTTAACCTGCTCTAGATGGGTAACTCATCACTTGCTGTAGGCAAACTGTGCTGGTGTGAAATATCTGTATGAAACACCACTGTTTTCAGGGCTGTTAGACAGTGTCACTTCAGGTCAGCCAGGTACTGGAAGCCCAGTATTGTGTTCGGGCAGTAAAGTTACCTTGGCACAGAGGCGGCCCCGAGCTAAGACACTGCACAGCTCAGGAGGGCCGGGCGGCCAGCATGGAACACCTCCTGGTGTCCCTGCCCAGCTGCTGCTCCAGCTGTTCCTGCCTGGCTCTGGTTCCTCTGCACGGCAGTGTGCCACAGAGGTGTCACCTTTGTTTCGGAGCAGGGTGCTCTGGGGAGCACGGTGATGCTAGTTTGTGTCGATATCTGCTCAGGAGTATCTGCAGGTTTGTAGTCACAGCAGAGCAAACACTTTTTAGCCAGCAGCCTCACTGCCTAACCCTGCCTAATGGCCAGGTCAGTCCCCTTTTTCCTGAAATGCCTCGATACTGGAAAAATACCAAACTGGACGAAACTCCAATTGTGTAACTGTATGCCTGTCCTTTCGAAACAATCCACTGCTCTTCTTGTGCTTTTCACTGATCGCTATTTCTCCATCCAGCTCTGAAAGAGTCTCACCACACACTTCCAAGAGGGCATGCAGAACATCTGGTGGCTGGCTAAGGCAGTACACATTCGGAAATCAAAAGGAAACAGTTGCAAGCGCACTTTAAGCCTGTACATTTAAAGCTGAAGGCCTCGAAAATAACATAATGGAAGGGGGCGGGGGGGGAAAGAGGAGGGGCAGAGAGATGGAAAGAGCTGGTTTGTTGAACACATGCTTACTAAAGCTAAAACATCAATGAAACAATACCATGGAGGATTATACGTAACATCAGTCAGTTCAGGGATCTTATGGCACCTGTGGTTTATAAACAGCTTTAGCAACGAGTATTTCAAAACATAGTTCACAGTTTTAAGAAGATCTGTGCTGATTTAAAAACTAGATTCTATATAATTTGAATGTCACCTTTTGTATATGATATCTATTTGGAAAAAAAATATTTACACTAACTTCTATGGCTGATTTGTTAGATTATTTTGAAAGAAACATTCCTAAGTTACATGTTAGCCCTAAATTAGAGAAGTTTATTATTATTATTAATTATATAATTATTATTATTTTAGTACATTTTGTATAAGCCTTAATTTAAAGACTTGCAAACAAATTGCAAATATAGTCTGGTACTTTGTTTTTGGGGCTACTAGATATATACACTCAGGAGTATAATCATTCAGTGTTAAATGCATACTTGTCGCTTTTTATTTCTCCCGTGGAAAAAAATGTACAGTGTATAGTAAACCGATCTACTAAAATCTCAAAGTATTCAGAAATCAAATTTCTAACTATAAACAGTATTGTCATTGTAAACTGAACAGGTTTAATATCATGTGCAAAGGGTTTACGTGAGTTATTAACAGCGCTGCTGTGTGTGACAGCAGCACGCGCGTCAGTCTGTTTGCTTCGCCGGTAATGAGCCATGTTACAGAAGATGTAGCTAATATAAGTTAGCCTTAAACAAAAGTCTTGTTGTCAAAAACCACACATCTACAAACTACAACTCTTAGAACAAAAGTACTGTGCTACAGTCCTCAGAACTTAGTTATGTGATTTTTTTGTCAAGAGACGCTGCACCTCTTGGTTCCACTCTTCTGTGAAGTTTGCAGCTGAGTTTTCTTCATCATCTGTCCGAAAGCAGCTCTCCTCATCATCAGTTCTTACGTAGCTTTCATTGTCTGTCTGACTGCAGCTTCCCTGTTGAGAAACGTTTACAGAAGGCCTTTAAAGAGTGCTGGTTTAAGATGCTGCACGCACGCAGGCAGAGCAAGTAAAGCCTCTGACTGCTGCTTTATTGAGAGAAAAAAAGAGCTGGCCAATTCCTGTGGTTATCCCTCAAGGAGTTAAAAAAGGAAAAAAGCCATTCTACTTAGGTGAGCCACAGGTATTTGAGCTGTAAATAGAAACTTGCAGCGCATGAGGGAAGTTGGAAACTTTCCTTGCTGCGGGCAAGAAGACTGTTGCCTGCTCTGCTATGGGACCTTGGGGTAACTCAGTCTGCATTGACACAGATTTGCAGTGCTCCCATTTTCCTTTCCATTTCACCTTTCCAAATTGCTCTATGAATAGAATGTTGGAAGCGAAACCATGTTTTATTCCCCTTGTGCAGTGTTCAGGCACTTGACTAACAGTCACTCACCATCATGAGCCTCCCCTCACACGTAAATTTCTCGCCCTGGGTATGTTTTACAGCGTCTAAGAAAACCTGTTGTTACTTGAAAGGGTCATTCTGGGTGCTGCAGCTCATGAACAGCCTAGTCCACTGGTGCACCAGTTTCTGCTGGTGCTCCTCTGCATCCTGAAGCATCAGTGAGTATGTCAAATTCCTACATTCCTACTCCTCTCCAGGAGAGACATCAAGGTTTTAGCTGGTAATGGAAAAATGCTTGATAGGTTACTGCTGCTCCTTCTCAGAACTCCGTCAGGATCTACAGTCAGGTAATACCGCAAACTTCTGCTTTTGGCACATCTGTTGTAAAGATGCTGTTTACATATTTGAGCCTTCCAAAGTTAAGGAACTCATCCCTTTTACTCTTGAACTAACTCAGCGAGAAAACCATTCTGCATTGAATGAGATATGATAATCACAGCGTAACAGACCACTCCCTACACATGAATTCTTTTCTACTCATTTCAGGCATAAAGCTGGTCTAAAAGATGGGAGATGAAACTCCAGCAAAAATAGTTAAATTAAATGTGATGAATGAAGAAAGGTCAGGTAGTTTAGTTTGCTGCTTCTCCTTCCTGAGACCATTTGATTGTATTAATTATTCCAGCACAAACACTTCCACCCCACTCCTTAAGACCTAAGCATGCCCAATGGTACGATGATCTTAATTTAGTGTCTCCTTGTGTCAGATGACTTGTCTTACAAAAGACAAGCATTAACATTTTGTTGATAAATGCAAAGGAAGCCTGCACTGCAAGTCTAATGAGAGTTTCATAAAAAATTTCTGAGTTACATTTTAAATGATGTCTTTTAAAAATCAGGCACGCACCTGTACCACTTAAGTCTGCAAACTAATTTGGAAATCTTAGCAAAGGAACGTTTTGCTCTTCACAATTCAGACAAAAATTGCAAATCAAAGGCATGGAAGAGGTCAGTTCTCAGCTGCCTCAGATCGATTTTTACTGAATCAGTTTCAGGGTTATGTAAACCATAGAATCATTTAAGTTGGAAAAGATCATTGAGTCCAGCCATTAACCCAGCACTGCCAAGTCTCACTACTAAACCATGTTCCCAAGTGCCACATCCACATGCCTTTCAAATATCTCTGGGGATGGTGACTCAACCACTTCCCTCAGCTGCCTGTTTTCAATGCTTGACAACCCTTTAGGTGACAAAATTTTTCCTAATATACAAAAATATGGGAACATCTCATATTTAGTGATGGTACCATTATAAACCACAAGAGTAAAATAAGAGTGGCTTGTGAAACATGGGAAGCATTAAGACACATTGACTGTAATGTTAAGTATTTGGGTTTGCTTCATATTTTTTGGATAAATTACTTCTCTTTGGTGGAGTGTGGGAAGGGTTATTCTAAATTTTCTCCAGGCTTCTCTCTGCTCCACAGCCAGCGCTGGGATAGATTATCCTACAAGAAATAATGAGTACTAATGAACCGCAGAGCTTTAAATTCATCGCAACGTTTTGGAAGAACCAAAATTAATTCCAAGTTAAGACCTGTATGATTTGTCATGATATAAAACTGTTTCTTGACCTCTTCTGTTACTTAATCCACCGGTTCTTCTCTGTTACTTATCATCCAGTCATTTTTCAAAAAACATCCCTATCACTTGTGTAATTTTAGAACTGAATTCACAAATTAAAGCTGCTTCTTCCCTGTTAACTTGGTCACAGTTTTTTACAGTGTTTTTCACGCCTACATGCTAAGAAGAGGAGGACTTAGGGAGAAAAATAAACCAAAAAGAAAAGAAAACCAAAACATAGCTGAGTGAATGTAGCAGACATTTTTGAAAATTACTGCGCTGTTATGCTCCTGTTATTTTCAAACGGAATGGTCCAGATAATGCTGGCTTTTATGTACTTGTTCAAGAAAAAACCAAAAAAGACTGGACTAGACTGACCACACCATCTCCCTTGGCCCATGGGTTTTATCACCTGACATTTGATGATATTCCTAATCTCTGCTGGTAAACATGAAAGCAGAGGTTCGAAAAAATGGCAAGAGATGAGAAAAATATGAATGTGTTACCGAACATGAATTCTGTCCTGGAAAAACAACCAAGTTGAATATATAGTATTTTTAAAGAATGCCTTCTTTAAAATCAAAAATTTGAGAGAATTTGGGGTTTTTGTGCTTGTAAAAAATTCCACCTGTTTCAATGCAAACCGTTCAGTCACTTTTGCAATGGAAAATGTCACCCACAGACACCCAAAGCCTCAGAACCCACAACAGTTCATGTTACAAGGTTTTGAGAGAGTGAGAGGGTTTGGAGTGGGAATGGAACTAAATCTTTAACTGAAATTATTACGTTTTTGTCAAGATAGGGAAAATCACAGTTAAAATCTGAGAACAAAACCTGTAATAAAGCCTCCTCCCTGTACTCCCTCTCAGTGGATGCTTTAGGTCTGATTTCTGTTAGCTTTTCACACCTTCTCTCCTGTTACAATAATGCATATAAATGAATTAGGCACGAGCAGTTCAAACGTGTGCCAGCACTAAGAAAGCACAGCTTTAGAAAATCTAGGAGACTGTAGGTCTCGTGGGGACACGTCCACTGCACAAGTCAACAGCAACTAAATGAAAATGACAACTTTTCAGCCAGTTTCTGAAACGCAGGCTTTCTGCTCCCGTTGGCCATCCTTGGCAAAAGACCAAATGCTATCAAGGGGATAAAGGTAAAGTAACATCAAAGTTTCAGTTTCACGTAATGTCAAGATCTGCCTAGTGCCCGATGAAAACAAGCTCAAATTCACACTGTTTCTTTACTTGAGTACATTTAACATAAAAAGTAAATTGAAAACAGGATTAAATTATGTTTTATATATTACTGGACTCGCTCTCTTGGGAGTTTGTTATACTAGACGCTATTTAAAATCAATTCAGGAGAATTGTACACTGCGCTTTTAAAGATGCAAATGCAACTAGATTGCAAAAAGCGTCAATCAAATAACATCAACTCCAGATGAATTAGGCCATGAACAAAACTCTGCGGCTGGCCATCAGCTGCAGTATCACTCATAAGGGGCTACAATGAACTGATCTCATTTCCTCCATAGTATTTTTTTTTTTTTTTAATAAACACAGATGTAACATGGTGTGAGACAGGAAAGTCTGTTGGCTTTCTACTTCCTATGGCCATCTAGGACCATAGCAACTGTATTTGTACCATTATTGACTGAATAAGGGCTTAGAAATAAAACTCTTTATGCAGCTTCTAAGCTTCAAGCAAGAACCCAATGAAAACTGCAAAAGCACTTGAGATACCATGACTGGTATAAACTATTTTGAAGTTATTCTTCCAGTCCTGTGAAATGTAAGTACCAAATAAAACAGACAAGATATGACAGACTTCCATATTCACAACAGAGTGCATCTTGAGAAGATTCACTTACCAAGTGAAGATGTATTTATCATAATGCACCATAATACATTTTGTTCTTGTGGATATAGGTGAAGTGCCAAGTCCACCAGTTTTGGATGCTAACTTCTGCAGGGCTGGGCTTTTATAGCTCCTGGGAATGTTACAGTCTTAGGTACCAGCCAAGGGGCTCCCTTGGGAGCCAAAAAGAATCTCACTATGAAAAATCTTTCTTTTTGACAAGGGTTCAAAATGTTTCAAAAATCATCCAGGAGAGGAAATACTAGCTCAGTCTCAGAGCTCTGCTAATTTGAGACACGATACGTATTTTCAAGAAAGGCAGGCTTTAGGACAGTATGTTTCCCCACATCATTATGTTAACACTGCTTCCCAACAAAAAAGGAAACCTTAAATGGAAGTGCCTGAGTTTTGTAATTCTAATTAAAAAGGGGTTTTTTGACTTATTATTGCAAATTGTAATTATATTCAGTTATATATATAATTTCCACTATATACATAGTTATACACACACGTTGTTGAAAGATCCATTTTACTTTTCACCTGATCTAAAACTGACAACTGCACCAAAACAGAGTAAGAAAACTTATTTTTCTGGCCATCAATGTTTAGGAAACTCTACATGGCTCACGTTTTTAACAAGGCTACTGAGAAAATGAATGTAACCTGAGGGGCAACATTAGGAGAATTTTTATGAGCAGTTATTTGGTGTTTATAGTACTCTGGGTATTGCAGTTTATTTGCTTTTCACATTATTCTGCTTCAGCTGCAAGAGACACTGAGACAGATGCTTTGGAAACACCCACTAGCAGCTGCTTTCACAAGGTACACATTTTAACAGTCAAATTTCACTGTCATCAGAAAATGCAAACCCCTTGAAACAGGGTCAAGTTTTACCACCAAAACCGCCGCATAAATAAGGAGGTCTACCATAAAACATGACACACAAAATTTAACAATATGAGTTCCTGTTAGAGTTGGCACAGCCTAGTTCACTGGTTTTGCTTATCTGAACATGACCCTGCTCCCAAACTCTAGTGTCCATTTGATTGTTGACCTCTGCTTGCTTTTAGTTCTGGCTTTGAGGAAGAGGCTCAGTTTGCAGACCAGAATCAGATCCCTATTCTGATTTCTCCTCCCTTTCTGTCCCCGTCATCCCATGGTTCAGTGCCTCAGCAGGATGGACAGCACTGTCTCAGTGCCATCTTCACAGCAGGGCACTGCCCTCTCCTAGAAAGTCAGAAATGCAGAATCCACGGCTTCAGCTGAGGCAAGAAACGTGTGGTCTCCCATTTCCTGGGCAAATGTTCAGAGTAACAGGCTACTTCATAAAAATAGATGTTGTCTGCCTTCCTGAGGAGAAACACAATTGCTAAACTTGGCAATAATCTCAGTGCTGCAACTGTGAGGTTGGCACGGGTAAGGAACACGACCTGGATATGGGACAGCAGGGAGTTTCTAGATCTTGCCATATTTCTGAACTGCCAGACTCTATCCAGTAGCAGAGTGCCTTCCACTTGGATTGGGGCATTTTAAACCTCCACAACACACCTGAGGACACCTCTGTGGTTCAGCAGCTGGACGATCGCTTTCTTTAACGTTTGCGTAACTCCTGTTTCACACACTAGAGTAGATGTTCTGATCTCATCAGAAATTATTTATTTCAGTTATCCTAAGAAGAATAAAGCATTGAAAGGAATTAAACCTAGGTCTCCTGAAATGTAATATGGTTCCTTATCTTCTGGATAAGGTTTCTCTGTACTGGCTAACATATTTGTCATCATCCTCAGGGATGAAAAGGCCACGTTCTCACTCTGATGGTCAACAAAGGAAAAATATAAAAAGGTTGATGGCTTAACAGGAAACCATGGGACTAGGACCACAGATCCATAAATTAGAACTGATTCAGAGAGAATCCAAGGCATCCCAACACAGGTTAAAAGGATAAAGAAACAGCATTGTGATTGTTCAGGTGCCACAAGATGCATTGCAACTGAAACGTATATGATGAGGATTAATTCCAAACTTTCTTCTAAATTCTAATAATACTTACTTGAGAGGAGAGAGAAGAATATTGCACTCAACTTTGCAAACTGACCTGTAGGTAACAAAGGACAGAAAACAGGAAGATGACAAATTAAGCCCGTGAGCAGCCAGGCAGTGTATTATTCTGAAAAAAGCCATGCACAAGCCTAGAAATAAAGGGAGCAATTAGGGACCCAGAAAATAAACCCAGTGAAAACTGTCTTACACAACATATCAGCAAAAGACTGTACCAAGACCAAAAGTGGAAGCAGATGTGGGAGGATACACACTGTTAGCATTTACACCTGTGCATCAAATGTGTCTGGGTTTTTTTCTGATACAGATACTTGTTATTTACAACATGCTTAAAAAAAAATAGAGAGAGAGAAAGAAGCCTCCTCTAAGGTTTCATGTCCCTGATTTCCCTATGTATCTTGGGTTTTTTGCTCATACTTTAATACTAATTTAGAGTTCAGCATAAAAATCTTTCTTGGAGACAAGGTGACACAAAATAACAAGAGTGGGTTTGGGCCAGCCATCTTTCATGCTACACTACATCTACGTGTTTTTCTAAATGTGCTGATTTTACACGAAGTGAGACATTTAATAACATAAAAATGGTTACCAGCTTGTTACTGAGGTGACCATTCTGCAACCTTAGTAGGAGTTCCTTCTTGCAGAGTTTTTCAGCTGACAGCTGCATTACGGTATCTACAGCTTCTGACTTTTTTTGGCAATCCAGATGAATGCAGTGTACGTGTGAGTACAAACAGTAAAACAGCTTGTAATAAAATCCAATGGCTTGATGCAAATGAGAATAGTTGACCTGGCCTCGGTTCAACAGGATACCCTGAACAGAAATTTCCCAATTTTCCTTTGTTTTTCCAAGTAGAAAGTTGTGGCTTTTTTAGAATACTCGGTGATATTAGTAGAAAAAGGAATAGAAAGAGCAAAATACCACAAAATAAACAGCAAATTGCAGAAAACAACCAATGCCAAAGCATGTCTTGGGATCAATATATGACACTATCCAACCAGCTCCTAATCATCTTAGTAGTCCCTATTAACGTAACACTTTTTTTTGCTTTCTTTAACCCCATTCCCTAATTTAAATGGCATCAACCATACTGGGAAGGACTTCTCATGCATTGCCATTACATGCTTTGGGGCTGTGGTATCCAACTAAAAATAGATTCTACTTACAAATCACTACTGTCAAATCACTGCCTGATAGGAGCTGACAATCTCATGGACAGTAAAGTACATCATGAAACTTTTTTTGGAAAAATGCTGTTAAGCAGAACTTGTCTAGAATGAGGACTTTCTGTTCCCTCAGTGAATATATTTTTGACTAAAAAAAAAGCCCTTTTTTTTTTTTTGGCAGGGGAGCGTGTGTGTGTGTGTGTGTGTGGGCTTTTTGTCCGTTTTTGTTCCCCTGGTGGAAACAAATAAATGTGAAACAATGGGGAATAAACTTCACCTTGTAGTCTCGCCTCACCTAAATTCAGGATTTTTACTCTGATGTTAATAGGGGGAAGATTTCCTCCGCTTCTTCTGGGAATGTTGGTGGAAAACAGCAGAAAAACTATTTTGACTGAAGCAAGAGTAGCAGCCAGTGCCATCAAGGACATGTACAACTTCTGCCATTATTTGCAGTGCACACACATACTGTATTTTATGCATGTACAAAATTCCGTTGTAACTTGTCGAACTCAAGTAGCACCATTGCCATATATTGCACTTCCATACTGTAACCAAAATACAGTCAAACTGGTCTGTTGTTCCTTCTGAAGAAAACTGATTTTTTACCATCAAGAATAACATTTATTATTTGATGCCTGACAGCTGTGACTATTTAGGCACTCCTTCTCTAAACTGACAACTACTTTTCATTACATCAGCAGTAGTTGTTCATCCTGTTCAGAAGTTCAAAGGCTATGATTTTTGACATTTCCTGTCTTGGATAAAAAATTCTGACAACACCCCCTATGTCACCGGCTGTTGCCTTAGTAGATGATCTGTAACAATCCTGCTCCTTTTGTCATGTCCTTAAAGACCTCTGCAATGAAATGGTTTTTGGCAAGCTACCACAGGCATGTAGCAGGTCTACATAAACAACAACAATAATAACAACAACAAAAAGATGTTCACATCAACCTCGAAGTTACCTCAAATTTTGATAAGACTCAATGAACTTTTACAAGACTAACATATCCTAGCAGCTTTACAGAAAAGAAGACCAAAAGAGCAGCCAATCTTCATTACAACACAAGCCTGTCAGACACAGATTGTCTCCAAAGTGACCAGAACAGAACACTAGAGGAAAACTACCAGAAAAAAAGGCTAGATTTTATTAGCTCCTGGAAATCAGCAGTTTAAAGAATTCCTGCCCATAAAGTGATTTTGAACCTTATTTGCAGACATCTGATCTCTCAGTACATGTCTAATTTTTTTTACCTCATTTAATATGTTCTTTAGGAGTGAGGTCCATATTTGAGCCAATCACCATATGGGAACAAAGTTATTTTTGCTTGCTTCAGCTCCCCTCCCAAATGACTGAACTAGGTTTTCCTTCCTATTGACACTACTTCCAACATTATAAGAAGTAAGGTATTTTAAATTCAGATATTCCAAGTCAGAATAACTGAAAACATGGCAATAATCTGCAACATCAGGTAGAAATGGAGACCACGATGCAGATATGGACATCTACAGAATTCCAGTTCCTCCTGGCATATTTGCTTTACTCAGACTCTTAAACAAATGCCCTTTGAGACCTTCCTCAGGGAGGTGTTTAATAACAAATCCCCAGGCTCCTCTGCACCAGATGCTTGTTGAATACTTGGTCCTCTGGGATACAATTCGTTTCAGAACCTTTTCTCTACCTCCAGATTCTGACAACGACAGTAGCACACAGACTGCGCTTGAGCTTCAGTTCACACTGGAGAAACCCTTGTGAATGTTTTTTGCTACTGGAGAAAAAAAAGATCTGAAAATAACAGGACATCTCGACACCACCAACCAGCACCTATGGTAGCGGGGAATGAGATCTAAGTGACTTGGTAGGCATGGGCAGAGAACAAGCTCAGAGGCAGTTCTGTCCCACCTGGTTCCCTGGTACCCTCAGGCAGTGTGGTCTTGGATCTGCACAAAGGCTGAATGCATGTGTTTCTGTGGAAGGCGGGCAGCAGCTTTTGGAATGTGGCTGCTCTGGTAACCGAGATCACATCCCAGAGCCCAGGGCTGGTTAGATGGCACTGGGCACCTGAGGCACATCATCCTTTCTCACTTATGGAGAAACATGGGCAGCTGGTGTCCTTCTCCCACCTGGTATGCCTCATCCTGCAGCTTCTGCTTCAGGTACTCCTCCATTTTCAGTTCGTTCTCCAGCTGGCGGACAGAGTCGTTCTCGTAATTTTCATCATCTGCTCTGACATAAGGGTCTCCATCTTCTGTAACCCTAAAGACAATTATTAATAAATAGCCTCCTGAGATGAATGACATTCAGAGTCAATAAAACTTCCCTTTATTGTAATCTATGAGGACTGTGGGATACTTTTAGTCTAACCACATGCTCCACTGGTTAGTATTTTCCTGTCAGTGGAGAACACTTCTTGTATTTCCCCTCTCCAGTGATCTGGCACTGATGAAGCACCCCAAAGGGCATATTCCGCTGAAGGCACTACCCTGAGGAAATGAGCAACAAAGTTCTCAATAACTTCATACAAAGAGACTGAACTAAAAATAACTAGAAAGATGCCTATTGCCTCTGAAAGGAAGGATCAGGTTGTAAAAATCAATCTGTTTGTTCATCAGTTAAGCAGGTCAATGAAAAGCATTCTGTGTTTTCCATTTACACATTTCTCCTTTTTCAGTGAGCCCCAACAGGTCCCTCAGTATGGATAAACAGGGAATAGGACTGCAGGGCTTATTAGGGAAAACAGCTGTCCCACAGCCTCCATGCTGCCTGAGTGTACCAGGCTGGATGTGAGACAGCTCACTCCTGAGAGAGTCCTAAGTTCTGGCCTTTGTTGTTTACAGAGCCCACTACTATGTAACCATGAAGCAGTCCTCACTTGGATTTATAGGTTTTTTTAACCAAATAATTGAGAGGGAGAGGAAACACTGCGTGCTGCACATTGTTTTCAAAGGAGGAAGAATGAGATCAGGAAGGGGCGTCGAGCAGGTACCCACATGTCACTGCGGATGGAGCCGGTGGCAGCAGCGCTGTGGATGTATCCTGGCTTCCGGGCATGGATCTGTGCCAGGAAAGCCTTCTCAGATGTCGGGGATGGAACCAGGTCATCAAAGTGAGTCCGTCCAAACTCAGAATCCACATTGCTCTCTGTCTCGCTGCCCACTTCTGCGAACCAAAAATTCCCATTTAACTTTCACCAAGTAAATATACTTGCCTATTTCTTTAAGCATTTCTCTGCCCTTCCAACTGAGAATGCCACCTCCTCACAGTGAATAAAAGCATATTATTCTACTTATAGTGGCAAAGCTTATAGTTTTCTTCTTGTGTTGGTACCAAATACTGAAGCTTTTGCTCATTTCAATTATTAGGCAGGATATTTTAATGGTAATACTACAGATTGCATTTTGCAACAGGTCCTGTATGATCTATGCTAAATCTAATTTCTAAAGAGTGAAATCTCACTCCATGTGGAATCACAGACAAACACACAAGTTTTCACTGTATGCAGCTGCAATTCTACATCCATGGCTTTGAGACCTGCTGAGTTCCAGAAATTGTTATTTAGGGATTTTTTTTTAATAAAAGCATAAAAAGCTTTGAAGATACGTATTTTCCCACATCCCACTTCTTTCATATAAATGTGAAATGTCACTGTGGCGACTATTCCCCCTCGTTAGCCTCACTCACCAGAATTTAGTTCTTTTACCAAAGAAGACATGGTGTTGGTGATTGAATCTGCTGCCACCAGCAAATCATTTCTTAAGTTTCGTCTTGCACCTGAAGCAAGAGATGGACAAAGCACAGTGTTACTATTATTCACATGACATATGTTTCACTGTTGAAAGCAGTTTTGCCCCCACTGAAAGCTGTCATTGTGATAATTCAGGGTATCAAAGTCCTTACGAGGGACACGTGCAGAAGAGTTCTCTGCAGAATGGCCTCATTTACTTATGCTGTATGCAAAAGCAGAAGCCTCCCCTCATGCTTCATTTAATCACAATGCCAGATATGTGGAGATTATTCATTGCCATCAAGCTTGCATTTGTGTGGTGTCACCAGCAGACCAGGCCTGGAAGATTAAATCCAGCGTGAACTCATTTACAGTGCCTGTGGGGGAGGAGGGAAGAAATGAAGTGTTTTCTCTAAGTTCCCACAGCTCTGTTTAATGACACCATTATTGCCAGGTATTTGCCAGATAATTATGGCAAATGTTGAAGAAACACACTTGACCTCATCCCTCATCAAGACTACACAGATTTCTCTTCTCTGCTCCCTCTCAGCCTCTCCTGTAGCTCAAGGACTTTCCTGTATATTTTATAATTTACTGTCTCTCTCTCACCCCAAGCCCCCTTGTTTTTTTTAATAAAGGAAGCACTACTGCCTCTCTAAACAGCCCCAGGCTGCTTTTAAACTCTTTCTAATAATGCATCTAGAAGTGTTTCCCTGCTGAACCTGGCAATATTCCCTTAACCATCAATCATGAGAGATTCTTGTGAGCTGCATGAAATACTCCTTCCTTAGGAGGGGTCTCTGGGTAACGTGTGCTTAACTACCCCAAATCCCAAACATAGATACTATTGTTGAATAGCTGAATAATCAATATATTCCACAGAATCACTAGTCTTCCAATGGAATTATTTACAGGATATTACTTATGGCTACTGCAGATTTTTTAAAACTGGCTGAATGCAAACCAATACATTTTAAAAAGTTTCTCAAATCCTAAAGAGGTGTTTTTTAAATGTATCCATTAGCAAATAGTTACTGGAATGTAAATTATAGTAGTTAAACTCTTACACACACACAGACAACCACTCCTTCTCTAAAGTCTTCCCAATTTTGTGCCTCTGAACTATTGCAAATGCTGTGAAAGAGAAACAGAAACAATGAAGAAAAAACATTGTTTAACCATGGCTTGTCTGCATTAGGTATATATAGGCAGATCTCTGTTGGTGCAACAGAGAATGGAGTCATAAAATCTCAGCCCAACCCCCCTCATAAAGTCGTATGTCAAGATGTGACAGAGTGCTGGCTTCAAGCTCTTTGGGTCTGACCTTCCCATCTAGAGCTTCCAGTAAATACTGACACAAACCTAGGTATTCATCAAATGCAGCAGTTTTAAAATGTGATCACATAACTTCTTATATTGCTTTTGATCTTGAACAGAACACATTTTTACACTTAAAATGCATTTGCCTGGGGCAGACTTCATATTGTTTATGGATATTTTATTGTGGCCATTACATTATTTATCTTACTCTTAACTCTGGAAGAAGCTGTCCCATAACAGCATAGAAGCTAGGGCTCTGTATTTTTGCCTGTCTCGATCTTTTTTCATAGCAGAAAAAAAAAACCCCATATTGCCTGTTTCTTTTGCCACAGAAAATGAGATCAGCAGCAACCTGTTATGTTGGGATCAGGAATTATGCCTATGTTCAATACTTGAATTGACCAGCACTTTAGGAGAAAGTTCTTGATTGCATTACAGATTCAACCTTGTCCAAAAATACACACAAAGACACAATTCACAGGAAAATCAAGGGGAAGGGTGCATGAGAGGGCTGAACTGGGTTCCTGGGAAGAAGCATGCCCCCACTGTAGCAGAAGAACTTCTGAACTTACATTTAAACTTATGTTTAATTTGTATTGGGGAAAGAGGGAAAAAAACTTACTCAGATCACAGAATTGCAATTAAGTAAATATTTTAGAGAGAGCAGACTAGAAAAATAAGGAACATTTCTTCATTTAGATAACACAGACTACTCACTTTCTGTGTTATTCAACATCATAATTTAATTTGTGGCCTTAGAAATTCAAAACAGTTTAAAATTTATTCTTACTTGAAAAAAGAGTGGGAAGGGGATGGCAGTTTTCTGGACATGCAAAGAAAAGGTTCACCTAGACTTTCAGACTTGATTCCTGTCTAGTCTAAGTGGACCTCAGTTAGACCTTCTCAGGCCCGAAGCAAAAAGACAAGGGACAACAGTCACAAGTTGCATCAAGGGATGTTCCAATCAGAGAGAAGGACAAGAAATTGACACAATAAGGATGGTGAAACACTGCAACAGAGAAAATGAGTGACAGGAGCCATCCAGAACTCAGCTGGAAAAGGTCCTGAATGGTCTGGTCTCACTTTGAAGCCCTCTTCCTTGGGGCAGAAGGACACACTGACTTACAAAGGCCCGTTCCACCTGAACTAATTCTATGATTGTATCATTTATTTCTGCAAAGTCTTTATTTAAAACCAAACACACTGACAATGCCTGTTGAGGTCAATACCAATTTTTCTGGTTAAAAGAGCAGTGATAGCTGTTCTCATCATCTTGCATCAAAATTCCTTCTTACTCCAAACTCCATTAATTGGCATCATTGTCCAGTTTGTGCTTACCTGCTTGCTTTGACAGCAAAGTTTGATGGCTGACAAAGTTGATTTTCAATGGCAAAATGCAGTTGTCACAGATATTTTTTGCTTTGCTTTGTTTCGTTGCATGCAGCTGAGAAGCTCAAGTACGTTTAGTCAGTAACCACAAGAAATAATGGTTATTCAGTCTCCAGGTGCCTCAGACAAGCTATTAATGAGACTTACTTTGTGCAAAGGCTTCCTGCACGTCTCCTCCCACCCCGGTCAGAGAGTCCTGAGGTGCGTGGGTCGGGGTGGAGCAGGCAGAGGCAGACCTGATGGGCATCGGAATAGGCCGGCTGATGGTGTGGCTGGGTGAGGAACGTGGGGAGCCTGCCCCCTGCGTCTGCAAAACAATCAAGGGGTTAAACAGGGGCTCTGCAAGAGCCCGCCTGCTGTCCTGGTCACCCATCCCTCAGCTTAAAGGCATCATGCTGTTTGTAGATCAGCTGGGTAATGTTAATTTTGCTAAAAGAAATAAACCAAAGTCAGTTGTTAGTTGACAGCGAGGCTTCTGTGTAGAGAAACAGTAAGTAGGAAAATATGAGTCAAGATCTGACTTCCTTTAAGCATGGGAAAATGTCAGGCAGCTGAATTTAAAAAAATCCAAGTTAATAAAGACCACACTACAGACCTCTCTGCCCTCTCCCCTCTCTCACTCCCCCAGTTCACATGCATGTCTGATAAACCCATTCTGGCTGGGAGATGGGGAAAGCTGCTGGCACTAGCATGGCTTTCAGCCTGGGCAAGGGACTGGCACAGCCCCTTTAAGCAGAGCACTGCCACGAGAGCAGATCACAGCCCTGCCCTCCACCTCCCTGCAGGACAAGTTCATGGTACATGCAACCTCTCAGTCACATAAAGTCTGACACTCACAATAAATAATACAAATTTCTGCTTTTTATTTGGAGCTAGAGAACTATTTAAGCCACTATTAAATGATCTGCTCCACAGGATATACTCAGGCACTCCCAAAACACTGTGGGGATAGGGCAATATGAATGCCTGCTATGGGTTCAGCTGCTGGAAGTGAAAATGTTTCAACACCAGCCATACAAATGTCATGCTGTTAGCACCTGACAGTTAGGATCACTTAGCAGAAATTCAAGCAGACTTTACAAAATTGCAATTTTTACAAATGCAGCTAGATGAGTGATAGCAAGACACACGGTGCTCTTCTCATCCTCTGTTTCAAAGTCCTGGGAATGTGTATCCGTGTAAGAAAAAACTAATGCTGGAGCCCACACCAAACTGCACATGGCTTTTGACTGAAACCCAGTGTCCAGCAGATGCCAAGGATGGAGGGGGTTGAGTGCTTTTAAAGGGGAACTGCAACACAAGCTCCTGGTTGTTTTCAGTCAAAAGTGATCTCAGGGCTGGTGTTTCCCCTATCCTGGCTTTATTTTAAAAATACAAGAGGATTTCTTAACTCTTCCCATGGTATTATTTTGACTCTGGTATTGGTTGCTACTGCAGCTCTGATATGGTTTGGCAAATGTGTTCTAAAATGACAACAGCAGCCCATTGCAAGATGAGTGCAGCATTGCCCTTGAGATTTTTATAAATTCGTGGCCTGGACTATAAATAATGTAACAGAATATTAAGCTATTTGTTCTTTTGTCCTATCACCCTTTTCTAAGAGACATTAGCACCTGAAAGCCATCAAGGGCAAATTAGGTTTATGAGAAATAAGCACATTACTGATGGAAGAATGGAGGCTTTAATACTTATAATTTCGTTAATGATTGGTTTTAGAACACTTAAATGATGGATGAAAGGCAAGTCAAATATATAAAGGCCAGATGCTCTCCTGTTTCTAGAATCATCTATACCAGCTCCAAAAGAAATGGAGATATTTAATCCTCCAGAGGAAGGGCCCAGAGCAACTTGGAGATGCTCCAAGGTCCTTGCTAGTCATAACCTCTGCACATCAGACAGGGCATCCAGGATCTACAGCTTTCTTCCCTCGTGCCCTGACAGAGCACATTTCATCCTCAGTGAAACAAATTTGCAAAAGAATTTTTGGTTCTCAGCTCTTTGAAAGACAAGCGCCCTTTTTCACTTGCCTTTTTTCCTTAGCTCCCCTTTGCCTTTGATCTCTGTTTAGGGAACACCAACAACACTGGGAACTTTCAGAGAAAGATGAGGAAAAAAATGGACAAAATTTGCTTCCTGTCGTCAGGTCACATTCAGGAATGAACTTCAGATTAGGCATTTTATTTACTCAAAATAACAGATGCCAGCCAGTACTTCTGCGCTGAAATTTTCCCTTAAGAGAAATGTAAAAGCTGCTGCATACCCAGTGCTCACCCTCTGTCTGCTTTGCAGCTATGACTGAGATCTTGTGTCTATGATAAACAAACACAAAATGTTTGGGAAGCACAGGAAGATGAAGCATTCGGAGTTCAGGAAAAAACTCCTCACTTCTTACACTATTTGGGCAGTATCAGACAGAACTGATGAACAGCAAGTTGAAATAGGAGAATATTAGGGAATGCCTGATTTCAGAGAGGTGAAAACAATATATTTTACTCCTCTAGATCCACCTCAGCCCAGGTTTGTGGGAATGAAGTGGTATTAGGATCGGATTCCTGCTTAGCTGTTATCAGGAGAATTGTGGTTGTCAAAGGCTGGACCTAATGGTCTGAAATCTGCTATGACAGCCAGTTAACTTCTTGGTAAGGTCAGCAAAGAAGACAAGCACTGAATTGTTCCCAAACCTTGACAGCTCTGCCAGCTAAGAACTAAGCCATGCTGAAAGGGGAGCTACCACAGCCACTGTGGATATTTGGATGGCTTCAGCTTTTGTGTTGCACTTGGTTGCAGCTATCCGTGTTCTCATGCCTTTCAGGAAAACTTTCAGGTATTTTATTTAATTCACCATCCCTAGTCGAATTTCTACAGCTTTTAAGTTAACGCTTGCTAGACAGGAAATTTCCCACTATCAAGTGTCATGCATGCTTAGCATAAAATGCTTGAAATGAAAACCGGCTTTACAGGAGCTTTAGCCCATTGCTCCCTCTGCTGGGACTGAACTGGGATGACACATGGGGAAATCGCACAGCCTCATCAAACGACAGAGACGTGAAGAACTCATTATCCTTTCTCAAGGAAGGGCAATGGAGAAATAGATAATTCATAAGCATTAGATGAATTTCCAGGCTGCTCATTCCAACTGAATTCCTCCAGAAATTAATTTAATCCTGTTTCTCTCAACAGATCGTGAAATGGCATAGCATAATGGGGATCATTAAATGGAAATGGTGAGAGTAATTCTTTAGCATCATTACCTGGTATTCAGCAAGGCTATTACTCTTGGAAAAAAAAAATCTCATAAAAATACCTCGTAACAGCCTGAAAATGTGCTTTCACTTTCACTGTCCAGTGAACATTTTATATGATAAGGTAACTCCTGTCAAACTGTAAGCTTCTCTTTTGCCAAGAGATCTTCAGAATCGACAAAGACAGCCCTTACATGGAGGTGATATTTGGTCACATATTATTTCTTTGTGTGCAACGAACTGATGCTTACAAAAAATAGCCAAATGTTAATTTTATGAAGGTGAGCATTACCTACAAACTCTGCATGCTGCACTGCAGACAGAACACACCAGACTTGTGACTGCACTTCTGCTGATGAAAGCAGGAGGAAATGCATTTTGTTAAAATGAAACGCTTTTATTGAACTCATAAATCAGACTGCCATCTGGAAAGTGACTTTTTTTTAAGCCTAATATATTTCCAAGATCTGTTACAATACTGAAAAGCTCCAAAACAATTAAATCTTCTAAAATTTACTATTAGTAATGTAAATACTTCCTTTTTTTGATCTAGGTTGCAGAAAACATTTATTTTCCTGAAGACGCATGGGACTGTTAGCATCAGTGCTGACTTGTAAAGATGTGCACACTATGCCCTGACTTCTCCCGGATAAAATGGGCTTTCAAACTCATTGCCCTTGTCTAATTTAAGCTCAGTTACGTTTTTCTTGAAAGTACCAAATTTCTCATTACATTTTCAAAATGTTATCTATTTCATTCATGTTCTAGGTTGGTTTCACTACAGTTGAGGGGTGTTTTCTACACCTTACATGTTTTAATTTAGAGGAGTAAGAAAAAGATCAAGATTCCTTATAGCCATGACTCACTTTCTAGAGTGCTAACATATTTCATTGTGAAAACTGTTTCAAGACACTAATGTGGGAAAGAACTGCAAAATATTAATTTTGGTCAAAAGAACACACACACACTTCTCAAGCAAAGGAAGTAAAACAAATCACAGGAACACAACCACATTTAGGAGTTAGTAAGGCCTCTAAAGAGGAGGCAACTTGCTACCTGTTTCAATTCTTCTTCCTAAAGAAAAAAGAGGATCAGCACATGAGATGAGCCAGGATGTAAGTGAAGAACAAAAAACAAAGTCAAATTTGGAGTACGGTGTTAAAGGTACAGTCAAGACAGTTGACAATGAGACCAGGTTAAGGTCCCACCTCTGCACACTTTGAAACACCAGAAGAGTGCAAAGTGTGCGGAAAGCTGCTGTCGTATCCTACCCCAAACTTCCTTTGTCCAGGCAGTGACTGACAGCAGGCAGACCTCACTGCTAGTTGCAGCACTGCAGCATTTCATGGGTAGAACAAAAAGTACCCTGCCTACTTCCAGCTCCCAAAAATCTGCTGGCTATTCAGTGGGCTCTGCTGCTGAGGTGCCACTGATTCGTGCATTGTGGCCGCAGAAGCCTGTGCCTGAGGAGGGGCAAATGACATAAGGTGTCAAACTGATGCTTTGATGCAAATGGATCTAAACGGATGCATGTTGCTAAATGGATTTCAGTGAAATTCCTTCTGCTCTTATCTGAACCATATTTGACCCAAGTTGCACTGAATTTCCGTGAACTCATTTTATCTGCCATAGGCAACAACAAAACACTCCTATGCTATATTCAGGGCTCTTTCTTCCAATGTGAGTTTCTGGCATCATCTGTCCTGAAGCACATCAGGTAAAATAGGGCTGCAAATAAAAACACATTTTCCATCTTACCCCAGTCTGTCTTTAAAAGTGCACATGGCTTTTTGATATCTTCATTTTTAACTGAGATCCTTTGTTGAGACATGTTTCATCTGTTTAACAAGAGCCTGCTTCTGTATTTGTGAAAATGAAACAAGTGTTGTAGGGAAAGCATCTCTAAGGTGAGAGAGGTAGATGTGGTTGTCAAATGACTCATCTGACAGAACCAACTACTAAATAAGTTCAAGGAACTTTAACTTAAGGGCAAAGCTAAAGGAATAGCCAAGTGATTCTATACTGTCAGCTGCAGTGAGTAACAGTGTTGAGGTTTTTACCTTACAGCTAATAGTTAACTTATTTCACATGTCAGTTTCTTTTCTTATTCTTGCTCCACTTAGCAGTAGGTGACAATGATGATGCAGTGCTGCTACAGGAACAACATCATCTGAGCATCATCTGAAACCCCTGAATTAAAAGACCAAGGCAAAAAATAAAAAGGGAGGGAAACAAAGCCAAATTTTGTGGGTAGAAAGAGTCAGGTTCTGCAGAATTCTGTGGTTACATCTGCTCCCTCTCCTCCCTTGCTTCACTCTGTTTTCCTTGGCAGTACCAGGTGGAGCTCCTTACCTTCAGCAGTTTCATGAGGCCTTCTAACTGAACCATAAGCTCCCTTCGGCTTTCCTGGAGAGCAGACATCCTCTGTTCCAGCTCATCCTTCCGCTGTCTGAGAAACAAGCAGATCTGATCAGAGCTTACCCCTCACAGTATCACAGCAGCTTTTAACTGCATCATTACCCCAGCCCTGCTATGGGATACATGCCTACAGACCACAGGAAAGCAAACACACTGAATGAATTCAGCACAGTGCTTAGGAAAGCGGCTGTGTGAAGGCTAGGGAGGAGTTCCCTCATACTGGGAATCCTCGTGGGACCAAAGCGTGATTAGGGAAAAGACAGACACTGACACAGACCCTTCTTCAAAGAACAAATGAGGTTCAAACAAGTTTGTGCTACATTCCCTTGTGGAAATGCCTGGCAATTTTAGCTTTGGAACTCTCTAGTCAATAACCTCACTAGCTGTCAGGAGAAATTAAAGCCATGCCCTGAAGGACAGGAAATTACAGCAGGGGCACTGAACACAGTGAGATATGAGAGAAGCTAAGAGAGTTCAGACATTCACACAAAAACCCAGTGATCTGCTTTTGTTTCTACTTTTTTTTTCTGAAAGCAAGAGGAAGACTGTCACATAGTAGAGATAGAACTGCTTGAAATTAGCTCTTTGTACTCGGAGTCCAGTGCTGGCTGTGTGACAGTGTGAATACTGAGACACTCCAAGTGTGACAGTCTCTCTGTGCCCCCATAAATCTGAACAGCTTTGATTCTGCTTTGATTCACAACTCCACTGCACAGGATGGGGGATCAGCGTTTGCACACGTTCAATCAATAAAGCGGGTGAGGTCCCCACCTAAAAACACAATAAAATTGTTGCTTCCTGGAAGTTATGATTTAATTAACATTACTATTGAAAAATATACATATTAGGTATATTTTATACACTTACTGCATTGCAAATAACATACAAACACTATGTAGTTAGCCTTGTACTACCTACAAAACATGACAATTTAATCCTAAATGGAAAAGCACTGGAACCAACAAGACTTAAGTACATTTCCTGTATTTAGGGCAATATGAAACCCTGATTTTGAGCCTTCACCGTAAGTGAGCAACTACAGATATAGTCAACATTGTAGATTTCTACAGGACTGCTCATGTGTGCTATCTCTCACCTAATATAATAGGATCATATAGTAACACTGCCATGTTGCATTTACTCTTCTGAAGGATTGATCTATTTCCTGCTAATAAATGCCTATGTTGGCTTTTCTTTTCCACACATGTAATGGCTGGAAATGCTATGAACTGCACAAAGGCAGTAGAGTTTAAGAAACTGCTAACAAAAATAAGGTCCGTGTAATCCAAAGTGGCAGGTTCTAGTACAGAGCTCTGCTGGGTTTTAGATTCATTCCACAGGGAGAGAGGATCTAAGCAGTGTGCACTGTACAGACTACTCCTCTGAGGTTTTTCTCCTGCTGTACTCCGAAGGAACTTCTTGGAAGTAACGGGTTCTCCAGCCTGTCTCCAAGACAATACTGGTAATGTGAAGGAATGCCATGTTCAGGACCTCATTTCAGTGAGTGCCACACTACAGCAGCTGGTGAAAGATGCTGGGACAGGGACCCACAACATGATTTACAGATTCCAGCATTTCTTAATACAATGTGAACTAAATTGCTCTATGGCCTTAAGGGCATTAAGCCTGAAAAATCAGCAGGGTAACAGACATAAATCAGGGCTGCTATCCTGAGTCCTGCTGTTTTACACATAAGAACAGCCTCGTGCCATCTTAAGTGTCTAGGAATTTGAGGTGGTGTCAAAATTCCCCAGTAAATCCAAAGTCAGACTTTCGCCTTTCAAATAGTGAACATTTCAGAAGGAATGCAAAGCAGTTAAAACCCACAGATTAAAAGTTATTTTCTGATTCTCACATTGCATATTAAATCAGGGAAGATACAGTTGAGGAATTCAGCATCACTGCCCTAAGGACACTGCATGTCAAGAAATGAAAGTAAGGGTATTACGCTTTAATATGTGTATCAAAATTGAAAAGAGGGAAAAGTCAAGTAGTCCGCCTGCTAACACTGCACAATCATTCCTTTTTTTCTTTAAGTATAATGAATTTTATTACTCAACTACATAGAAAGCTGATTTCCTAGCTGAAAACAGACTTTAGGTTTGATGGACAAGAGCTACATTATTGGTATATTTTATAGAGTGTTTTCATGACAGTCAGTTTTATATGTCTCACAGAACGTCACTTGCCTGTAGATCGCTAGAAGTAATTACATACTAAAATCACTCATAGAAATGAAGAGGCTAATTTGTATCTAGATTGGAAAGCAAAAGTAAATATTTGTGGATCAGAAAAATATTTTAGTGTGGAAAACTCCGTAATAAAACTATCAAGTATTTGTAAAGAAAAAAATTTAGCACAATTTCTTATAGTCATTTCCTTTGGCTATGAATCAGACCACTAAAACATCAGTTGTGTGAGGAGCGGCTAAGAGGCAAAAAAATGTTCTTTAGTCAGGGGGCAGAGTAATCTAGCATTATTTCACTGGAAAGAAAGTGCTTACACTCTATTCTCTATTCACATAGAGCATTTTGAATAGTTCTTACTGGATTCTCTGTCTGGCTCTTACAACATTAACTTCAGGGCTTTCAGGGAGCCTATGGACCTGGGCCAATGACAGCTGTACTTCTTCAATGGGATATACATGGAAATTAGTAAATCCAGGTACAGTATTGTAACCAACATGCACACACATCCATATGAAAGTTTTTAGCTTGGTGGGATAACTGAAGGAAGGATCCTCTAAATCTTCAGCAGCTGCAGATGACATTACTCCTCACCCTCCACGTGACAAGGAGGATCATTCTGCAGCCTGGTTTTGCACCGTGA
This sequence comes from Struthidea cinerea, assembly GCA_013397865.1. Lineage (NCBI taxonomy): Eukaryota > Metazoa > Chordata > Aves > Passeriformes > Corcoracidae > Struthidea > Struthidea cinerea. The sequence continues at coordinate 999,391 of VZTI01001686.1, read as the reverse complement.
AGAGAACTGACCTCTCCTTAGAGAGGAGACACATGGGGGAAGTTTCCAAAGATTAACATCTAATTCTGGCTGTATTTTCACGTTGTTCTGTACTTTCTTTAGCATAAACGAGAAATCTTTGTAACAGCATTTGTTCTGAACATTTTTCCCCATATAATTAATGGCATTTGGACCAGGCTGTGGGGACCTATTCCAAATGACCTAAGGGCTTAACTCTGCAAACACTAATGCACATGCTTAATTTAATGTAGAGGAGTAATATTTGAGATTCCTCATGCATGCAGTTTAAAACATAAGCTTAATTACTTCTAGGACAACAGGCTGAACCAAAAATGGATAAAAGATACACACTGGTTGACTTACTTTAAAAAGCCTTCAAAAAAAAAAGAGCCAGGCTTATCTCTTATTTCTTCTCCTACTGAGAATGACTGGTTGGCCCCTGTCAAGGCCAGAGGTCTTACTGCCGTGGACTTACCTCAGGAGCCGGAGCTCTGCAAGGAGAGTGGGATTTTGTTGGGCCTTCTCTGGTGTGGGCTGAGACGCTTGCTCATGTTCAAGTCGCAGCCTCTGGATTTCCTGTAGGATTTCTCTTGGGGATGAGAATAAGCAGAAGACCACACGTCAGTAATTTTCCACAAAACCAGTTCACTGGACATTGCAAGAGGTGAAAAAGTATGACGGTATTTAGCTTTTAATCATTAAAGATGTACATAAAATGACTGGGTTGCAGCTAACCAAAGAAACCCTCAGCAATGCGAGAGGGCTCTGGACGTTTTCTAAATAAACTCTTAGGATTTTGCCATAAAGGGAAATTGTTCTTCAAGACCCCCCAAAAACAAGAGATAGACATAAAATAGCTCTATGCTTGACTGAATTGCTCCCTTTTAATTCTTCACCATGCACATTTCCAGCACCTCATGAACTTAACAAAAATTAAAGTAACCTTTCTGGATGTTGCTGAGTATCAAAGAAAATATTTAGCACTTAAAAAAATACTTCTAATGTAAGTAGAGATGTGAGAGCAGTTGACAATTCACAGAGAAGCACTTTAACAGGACTTGTTACAACTGGCTTGTCAGCCGTGGAGTGCTGTCAAAAGGCTAATACAAAGCTTCACAGCAGAAGGTGAAACCTTTGTGAATTTTGTCTCTTCTTCACAATGTGCTGGAAGCAGACAGTCAGGAGGCAGCCTCAAACTACGAAAGGCAAATTGAGACTGGAGCTGGTGGTGCTCATTACGTGGTGACAGAAGGCAGCGCAGCGTTTGGAATAGGAAACCATCTGGTCTGGGCTGGCCTCTGTTTTACAGTCCGGCACTAAAAGCAGAGCTCTGCTGCCATATATTTCATGGCATCAGGCAGGCAGGCTGGTACCCAGGGCCAGGCTCTCTGCTGTTGACAAACAGGCATCACTCCTTTTCAGGGCAGGCTGGCCTATTTCTCCTGGACACTCTCTCTCAGTTTCGGTCACATCTGTACTTCCTATCTCATTTGATCAGCAGCCTAACTCGCTGCTAATCTTCCTGCAAACCTTTCCCAGGCAGACTGTGTTCTGGAGAGCTTTAATCATCTTTTTCCCAAATAAAAGCAGGAGAGCATAACATTACAAGCGCGACTGATCCTTTTATCATTTCATGTTATAGCGCTACTGAAATCCAACTGAAAGTTAATCTGGTTTTGAAACAAGACAGGCTTTTTTTTTTAAACTCTTAACAAACAGCAGCTGCAAACAGTAAAGTATCCATGATTACATCATGTCACTGGACAGCACACTTATGAAAACAGGGGGTGGTTATGGATTTCAGAGCCTTTATCATATTGTGTGGACCTTTCTGTGCTCTGTTTTTTTGTAGAGGGAGATGTATATGCCTGTATAAGCACACTGTAGAGGTGTAGGTGGTAAAAAATGCTAAGAAACAAGCACATATGTAATACATGGGACTGAACAAAACCAGGTACTTAGTTAAAAAACTTACCGGTTTTTATTTTCGAGCTCTGCAATCAGCTGCCTTTGTTGCTTGTTTGCATCAATGGTGAAGGAGATATCTGATGCCCCTCTCTGCTGACTCGGCTGCTGTTGTAAAACAGAGAAGGCTGCATTGAAAGAGGAATAGCTAGCATGCACCATGAGTTCAACACAGATCTGTTCTGTGAAATCTGTGTACAGAAAGTGCAGTACCAAGCTTGCCTACACTAAAAAAAGAGCATTCATGTTGTGCTCATACCAGTATGGAACCATTGCTAGTAAAAGCAGAGTAAGTGCTAGAGTAAATAAGACTCAGTGTTTACCATCCTGTCATTCATTGCTTTTTCACACAGCTTCCTCTGAACCAATTGTAAAAGGCAATGACACTGCTGCAGGCAGTTGCTCTAATGTAGCTCTTGATTTTGATGCTACAGACAAGAGGAACACACTGAAGCAAAAACCAGTGTCTGCCTCCAGAAAGAACGGGAGGTGTTTCCAGTGCAGTGATGCTCCACTCTCTTGAAAGGATGGTTTTACTTTCAGTTTGAAAGCAGTACTCAGTTTTCAGTCTGGCTGTGTGGTCCATTTGGCCAAGTTTTCCTATATGCTCTCATGATACTTCAGAAAACCTCTTTCCCCAGTCCTTCAGGTACAGCAAAACTTTCTTTTCCCCCAGTAAAATGAGATGGGAATTTGTCTCTCACCAAACTAGGCAGTGCTCACTACAGCTTCACTGGACTATGCTCTTTTTGCATGTCCATCAGCAATAACCAGTTATTGCTTTCCTTGTTCACACCCCTGTATTTCAGTATCGTAGCAATGACAACACAGAGCAGGACATTTAAAAGTTTCACAACTACCAAAGATATTCATTTATTTCTAACTCCAACCTGAAAGAATCAGATATTTAAAAATACTCTGCTGAGTTACTGCTGTGATAGGAGGGTTCCTCACCACAAAAAGCCCTGTGAAGTTTAACTCTGGAGCACTATTTTATGTGGTGCCAGGCATCTCCTCCACTAGGAGGTGGACCCTCAAAAAGGATGAAGATATATTTTAACAGCCTAGCAAACCTAACAAAGGTTAGGACTGTCTGTGGGGAAAGGACAGTACGCCTCCCTTGTAACCACACACTATTTCTTCTGCCATGGATACATTTTCCCATTAACACATCAACCACAGGGAAGAAGAACAGTGCATAAAGAACTGATACATGCTGGTGGAGGACATGACTCATACAGGAGGAATCAGGATCTTTATCCTGAATGCCCACTGCTATTAATATATTTAGTTCCTTAAAAAACGAGAATGACCATCAGCAAAGCTTTAAAAATTTCCACTGCCCCTACTGGGTGTCACTCTTTTGCGTGGAAAGATTTCTGTCTATAGAAACCTTCTCTTTTCCTTCTCTCTCTTTTGTTCAAAGAGCACAGATGGATGGCAATGAGAAATTCAGTATTTTCCTTCAAGTCAGCTCTGTTTATACTGTTTTTCCCCACATCAAGGACACATGTTATATGGAACTGATGTCGACCAATTTTTAACCAGAGACATTATTAATGGGAAATCTTGTTCCCGTAAAGAATTACTGCCTTTCAGAAATAAGGCCATCATCTACAGGTTGCCTTAAATTTTAAACACTGTGTCACATGTTTGGAAAGGATTGATTTGGGCTGGGTTGGCAGAACAGGAGCACCCCTCTCTTCCCAGGCAGATGCAGGTAGTGTGAAATCTCCGTGACAGAGTCTGCACAGGGCAGCAGATTCATCTCCACCTGGTGTGAATGTGACTCAGAATCTTTACACCACGTGTGGTGCCCAATTTCACCCTTTCAATTGACCCCACCGTGTAAACCCCAGTGTGAAGATGTTTCTGGGCACTCCAGACCAGCTGCTTTTCACTTAACCGTCATTCAAGGGATGTCAACAACCGTCCCTTTTTCTACCAAATGGGCTGAGATCGAAAAAAAGTAGCTAGGCTGACCTTTTATGTACCATTTAAGACTTTATATACTTTGATTAGGTTCCTGCTTCATTCTCTCTTGTTCCTGAATGCAGTTGGTGAGGTTTTAGCCTGTCATCACCTTCTATCTTTGGATATAGAGAGCAGAATAATCATTGCTCTGAAATGAAAATGGGAGCCAGGGCTAATGCAGGGGGTCATTACAGTCATCCTGCTGAAGAACATTCTTTAGTATCCTTAGTACTTAGGGGCTCTAGTTGCTGTGCTATTTGAGCTAGAGAGTAAAATGGATTCACCATCCCATTTGTCCAATGCAGTAGATCATTAACCTTTAACCAAAGCTAGTCCAGGCAATATTTTATAGTCCTTCCTGAGTTCAAGATGTCAGATTCCCTTTGATGCAATTATTTAAATACCACCGCATTAGTATACAGATTATATGCATTAGTATGTGGATTCTTTGGATTAAATGGACTGCATAAAAGTGTTATTATTAAAGCATAACAGCCTCTGATGAAAAGGATAGGGAAAAATAATCCATTAATCATTACACTGTCAGATGTAATTTCCCTGATCTTGCCAAGCCCCTGGAACACAACAGAAGGAAAGTACCTTCCTTTAATTAAAACACTTACTGATGAAGAAGTTTCTGCTGCCAGCCTTGCTGCATACCTGGCGATCAGCTTGTGTTCTTCATCCAGGCGACTTGCACTGTCGAGGACGCTGCTCAGGGGGAGGGGGAAATGGGAAGACAGGATTATACACGGCAAAACCCCCACTGCCTCAGTCACACCACCACCTCACACCCCCACAGTACAGAACAAAGGAGCAAACCACCACCAAATTAGGAACAGCTGATGCTAACTGACCAAAGGGGAGAAGGGGGAGGGCAATTTCCCTAGAAAGATCAGCTCTAAGGGCCTAGGCAGCACCTTCCCCTTAGGGGGAGAACAGCAGCAGTCTGCAACCCATAGTAAAGGTTGTACAGGATGCAAGGGGCAGACTACTCTGCCCAAAAAGGGTTGGGAGGTGGTTCGGACCACCAGTCAGCATTTATTTTGTATCTCAGCTTTGTTGTCTCACCTGGAAGAGTGATTAACTTTTTGGACAGCGGATTAGCAGCAGCCTCAGTGTTTGTTGAGAAAAGCTTCAGAGGCTTTGTCAGACTTGCAACAGAAAACAGTATTTAGGACAGTTTTGCAGGGCACTTACCAACATCTCATGGATCACTGTTTGGAACCACTGATCTAGGAATTTATAATCAGAATTTCTCTTTTATTCTTGGTTTCTTGATATTTGGAAGCAAGATTTCAGAGAGTCACATGACTGATCCACAAGTGTAAAAACTAAACAGAAAATATGCTGAATTCCTTTAAAATATTTCACCTTACTATTTTTTTCTCCCACTAAGAATATAAAATGCAAATATTTCTCTCCGGTTAATGCTTTTAGAGCTGTCCTTATTTTAAATGGAAGCTATTATTTAGTCAGATGAGCAGGAAAAAAGTAATACAGTGAGAACCTTCACTACTTTTAAACATTTAGAAGTTTGCAGAGAACCATCAAAACTAATAAACTGACAAAACCAGAAATCTGAAGAGGACTTAGTTGACCCTGGATAATCCTGGGCCTTAGAATCCTATACTGCATTACTTTTAGTATACACAGGAGAGAAAAAATGAAGTCCGTAAGACAGGAATGCTTTGCCGTGTAGAATCCAAGGCAGTCTGTGGACTACCCCAGACAGAGGTAAGTCTGGCCTTTTTTCTTATCCCTTGGCAACTGTATGATGGTTTTTGGCTGAAGGGAAACAGGCACAAATCTCCCTGCCCACGGGCTCTTCTGGGCATTCAACTGGTTGCTGGCAAGTGAGCTTCACATTTCAAGAGTCCGTGCATGGGATTTTATTCTGATTTTTTTCCCGGAAATTGTACTTTGAACTTGAAAAGCCTTCCAGAGGAAAATGGCACTTGTGCCAAAAGCTCTGCTTTTGAAGAACTGATATATTTAAAAGGAATATTTTTCTAAAACTTCTCAGTGAGTTCATATCTCCGTGTCCCTCAGGGAACTACAGTGCCCATGTTTTGGTTGGCTTGATTAAATCCACCAGGATTTAAACGTTATGTTTGGAGGATGAGCAGTGGTTCATATTCACTGATCATTAAACTAAAGCTGGGTGTCATGTGGATTTGCTACAGCTTACTGATGCAAGAGAAAAGAGACAAACGTCATCTTCTTCTCATTCTGATAATAACCTGTGAGACCACAAACATGGTTTAGAAACACAGTAAAGCTCTGAAAAGTGAACACAGACAGGTTCTGTGTAAACAAAACTTGTGCTGCAGACTGCACGTGAGACTTCTGGTGGTAGATGAACATTTCGGGTTTTGGGTATGTTTACTTAGTTAAAAATACAGCTTAATTTTATGCTTACTGAGATTCTGGTGGGATGACTGATATATGTTCTGAAAAGACCAAAGCTAAAGGCATTTTTCTAAATTTATACAGTTCTGTGTCTCACATACTCATGCTTACTGTTTACTATGTCATCCAGATAAAGAAAGGGGTGAGCAACTCTTGCAGACACATAAAATTATGTAAACTGGGTAGTAAGGGCTACTTTTATGACAGTTTAATTAATTTTTAATTTTACCATAATGACTAAAACATTGCATCCTAACAGATGGTTGTGAAAACAGCAAGCATTCAGCATCAATTCTCCTTTTTATGGCAATGTGCAGCCATATTATCCATCTTGAAAAAATGGATTATGGTTCCACTTGTTGGCATAATACAATCTGCACCAGAGTTCTGAGATGTGAGCTAACACTTAAGAAAACTGCTTTCCTGAATGAACCAAGTCACTGCAGCTTTTTGAGTCTTACTTGTATTTAATATCTTTGATATATATTTATGCATGGGTGGATGTCATAAAGTAGATGTAACAATGAGTCAAATTTGGTCTATGAAAGCCACAAATCACTAACCCCAAAGCTCTAAAAATTAAATTTCAATGTCTGAGATAAATTTACTTCTGGAATATACCTATCCTATGTGACCATAAAGCAGAGAAGTATGCACAGCAGCATTAGCCTCGACTGCCCAGAATTTTATATCTCAGAGTTCTCAGATTTACTATAATTCCCTTCTGTTTTACTTCACCAACTTCACAGACAACCACACAGTGATACAGTAAGACAATAGTACACAAAAGGTTTAAAATATTATGAATACATGTGCACAATTTGGGACCTCAGGGGAAAGATTCAGGCATCCTTTTGAGAGAAACTGGACATTTTGCATACAAATGTCCTACTGTTGTTCCTTCTTCTCCGTTAGTGATCATTTCTCTAAAGACCTTATAATTATTAGCAGTAATTGGTCTGGCATCTATCACCATTCAGATGTAGACTGAATATCCAATATTATCACCTGTACAATAGGACTTCTGTGGTCTAAGATAGCCCCATAAAAAAAGGGATCTCAAAACTGCAAGCAACGGGTGAAAAACATGATAACCTATGAGCGAAGGAGTGACTCTGGAAGATCTTTGCCACTTCTCAGGCTTCAGATGTGTCAGACCAGCCTGTTCTGCAGTAGGCATACCACAATAGTTGATGGAGATGTTCCCTGCTGGTCTTACAACTATATCACCACTGGTTAGACAAGTCTCTTGTGAAATTTTTGCAACAGAGGTGTCAGTGTGGTCTTCGTGACATGCTCTTATTCTACAAACCCTCGCTTAATAAATAATTTGGTATAAAAAATACGGACAAATTAAAGGGTTGGTTTCTAAGCCCCAGGGCTGTAAAAAAAAAAGCAAACAAGGCCTACCAGCAACACACCAAATGTATTCTGAGGCCTGTTTAACTGTCACACTTTCAACGTTGGCCTGGTTTTAAGACCCTTTAAACTGAGACAAATCATCTGACTCCTCTGCTACTGTTAATTTGCCATTTACTTTAGAACACCATGATTTTACCACCAAAATGTTGCAATACTCAGCTATGTTGGAATAATTACAAGAACTAATTTTGTTTAATGGAGCCAAATGTCTACACGTTTCCTCTGTAGCAACTGGTCTCTGAATGGTCATCCTCTTTTAAAGTAAGATTAGACCAGCCTTCCTAGCTAGAGTTGTGCACACCTCCTTAGTAGATATTTTTAAAAATGCCATAGAATAGCACGGCACTTTTATATAGAAATAGAACTCACATAGTACTATGCAGTATAACATAAAACCCCCAGAAAACAGCTTTCTGTGGAACCAAAATAACCTCTTACTTTTAATTTATCTTTTTTTTTTTCTGTGCCTGAAAAGAAAAAGACTGATAAATATGGAATTAATATTCAAAGCTAGGTGAAGTCTCTAACTTACAAAAATGAAAACTATTTGCAGTTAAAAGTTCTTTTTTAGAATCAGACACTAAAGGTGAACTAAAGTAAGTATCAAATATTGGTTTTAAATACTAAAAAAAGACTTTGCAATTAAACTAATCAAAACATCTGGCTAAGGGCTATTTTTTCTACCCATACACTTACTATAAATAATGAATTAATTCTTCCTCTTGTTCATTAAATTGTAAATTGCTCTGGAGTACCGGCTTCTAAAAAACCCTCAAGTAGCTTATTAGCCTGTGGTAGAAGGAAAGGAAAACTTGTACTTGCAGTATCAAATAACTGCAGATGAAAAATAAAGATGAGCAGTGAAAATTAATTAAATGAATTAAAAATACTCCACAAAGCCCAAAATATAAATACTAGCTGCACTTAAAGCAGGAAAAAAGGGTATACTGGGTTATATTGGACTGCTGATTAGCTGTAAATTAGCCTGCCTTAACAGCTAAAAAAACCCAAACCTTGTTTTGTTTTGAAATGTCACTATGCAGCTCTTCAGATAATTTTATGTATTATGTTCATGAAGTATCTCTATAGGTTTTTCTTGCAGATAAAGGTCCAGCTACAATCATTCCTCCTTGCATCTCTGGCTGCCAGAAGCACTTGAATTATCTGATGCCTGGATAGGTACAGGTAGTATTTTGCAGGCAGATTGAACAGCAGAGCCGGGCAGCTGCAATCTCCCCTAAATCAGAAGCTACCTCATTTTGGTTAACTACATACTTTCCTCAGGTTACCAAATCTTCTTAAGATGCAGGGTGAAATAACTTGAACTCAGCACCATCCTGACACAAGTGTGTAGGTTTTGAGGAACCTGCATCCAGCCACTTCGGGGCATGGGCAGGAGAAGTTCAGCTTTGCCTGAAGATGCCACCGCAGACTCTGAGATCCAACAGCTGAGCTTCCTGCAGAGGTCTCACCTACTCTTCCGGAAACTGGCTTCACGCAGGAGCTTTAGGATGGCAAGACTTTGTTCTTGTCTTTGTCAAAATATAACCATTCTATTTCTCTACGAGCAATCTCAGTCCAACAAAGCAGAAAATGGCAATCCAGTACGGCCTGATGCTTGACTAAGACTGCTGTCCCCTCTAGGTTATGTTTCTGTCAAAATCTAATTATACCAATAACTGAGACTGTTTCTCTTTCAGGATGCTGTGACTGCAGTGATTTAATGTCAGTAACCAAATGTTATGTACTATGCTTTGCATCAGTTCTTTAAACAATTAAGGCCATTATCAGCGACTCCCTCATTCATTCCTCAAAACCAAATAAATGCTGGATATCATGGCATAAGATTTGTATACGCATATTTGCAAACAGATGTGCTACGACTTGGTGAGGTTGGCATATAAAGAATGGAGGATGAAAACAGCAAAGATGAGGCGAGGCACCCACAAAGAGGTCTTGTGAGGAACTGGTAGCCCTCACTGAAGCTAAATGAATCCTGTACATGGCATCCAAAATGCCCTGCCTGGCAAACCAGCCCAGCTCCAAGAATTACCCTAAACCAGGTCCATTCTTCACTCACCTCCTGAACAACCACATCAAGTCAGTCACTCATGGTAGCCAGGGCCACATTTCCTTCTCCCTGTCAAACCAGACCAAGTGGAAGCATATTCCTGTCCTCAGTCATGGGTGGGCAATGACTGGACACACACATGCCCCAGTAGCTTGTTTCACAGCTGCAGCGTCAATATTCCTCAATAAGCCTGATTTCTGGAAGTGCTTCTTCAGGAATGAAATTCCCCTTGAAAATATTTTTGTTTAGGATAAACGGCTTTCATTTTCCTCGCTAAAACCTAGTTTGCCTTTTCAGCCCCCCACCACTGGCACATTCCAGTGGGCTACAGAGTAGAGAAGCAGATCCAGGACAATGGAGGCAGACTTTCTTACCCACTGGGCATGACAAATTTCTGCCATTTTCAACAGGAGCCACATGCAGAAGTGAATTTTTTAAGACTGCAGAGAACCATTGCATTCACTCTCCTAAATGAAGTGGCTTGTTGCCTCCTACATACTGGAGTAAATGGAGACTTTCTTCTAACACAGCAAATAATCTGCAGTGGCAGCACAGGAAACGGAAGGGTTTGTTATGTGCAAAATAAACCTCCTGAACACAGTTTTGGTAGAAACACTGTGCAGTTTTCTGCTCAACATCACCTTTTCTAGGGCCATATACCACACTGCTCACCACCTTGCTGATACAGGGCTGCAAAGTCAATGGAATTCTGTTGCACTTGGAGAGGTGAGGCAGGGCTTCCCTTCCCTGGCATGGCAGGCTGCAATGCCAGCATCTCAAGTGCCAAGACAGCTGATGGGTTTAGGAGACAAAGCTCTATAATTACTCCAGCAGAAACAGTAGATTATGTTCAAGACACCCATTTAACACCCCTGGGTCTAAATGAGAGAAGGGAAAATATGTATACAAGATTCAAACAATGCAGAGATCAGGCAGATTTGAAAGCAATGCCTGACATGTAAAAATCAACATGAATTTCTCTCACTAGGTTAATAAGAAAACTATTATCATTATTTATGTACTATTAAAATTTCTAACTTTCAAGGAAGGTGAAGCTACATATTATGTGATCTCAAAAGCTAATACCTTGAAAATACAGGCTTGTTTAAGCATTGTGGTGTGAGATTTCTGTACCACAACCAAGTCCTGCACTGCCTAGAGCTCAGTATCCCAAACAATTTGCACAGCCATTCTTAACTAAGCAGTTATTTGCAATACTTAGCAATACCCTGCTAACCTCGGTAGAAAGAACAGCAATAAATGCCACAATCCACCAGCTTTGGGAGGACACACCCCATATTCATATACATTCACTTCAGGCTTGCACTCATGAAGAGCTGCTTCAGCTTGTGGCCAGGAGGAAACAGTGAGAGAATCTGGCTGAGCAAGGTCCCTTTCCAGGGTCCCCCAAAGGTGCCAAACCTGCACTAACCGTGCGGGGTTGCTCTGTAGCATGTTGACATACACCCCGATGAGTACATGTTCATCAGCCAGCCTGTCTGCAACATCGAGGCTGTACTGTAACCTGAAACGGGGGCGGGGAGAGGGTGTGATGCAGACAGACACAGAGATAAACAGAGAGCAGGAGCAAGTGAGATCGTGAAATGGGAATCGAGGAATGAATACTTCAGCGTTCTTAGAAAAAAAATCAAAACAAAACAACACACCACATGCAGAAATTATTCTGTTATTATTTTAATTTACATGTTCAGTATTTAGTGATTTAGGATGGTACCATCCCACTTGATGACAGAGCCAGCCTCAGAAATCAGTGAGATGCCAGATCAGGCCAGGGACTGAAGCTCTGGAGCTATACAGTACCATTTACTACAAAATACAGCAAATTGTGAGGTCAGCATTATTTGTTTTAATATACTATATATTGCATACAAACATGAATATAGGTATATAACATATATGACTGACACACTGAATTCACAAGCTGGATTTGCTTGGAAGTGTCTGATCAAGACTTTATACATCCAGGTGTACATAAATATATTTAAACATGTCCTACTTAGCTCACTGGGTTAATTGCTTATCACAATTTTCTCAGGAAAGAGTTATATAGAATACATTAAAAATGGGAGGAATAGAGGAAAAAGTTTTGGTTTAGCTGTATTAGTGCAAGTTAAGAACATATTTTCTCTTTAACTTACCCTTTGCCTTTCAAGAAAGCTGGAGCAGCCCTAGCCAGCTGTTTGCTCTGCTCTACTTCAGTACTCTTGGAAGGAGAGCTAGTTAATAAGACAGGAAAACTAAGAAGAGGGTAAACAGTGATGTCTGAAATTCATTATAGAACAGAGCTTGGAGAAGCTCATTTGAGTGTCCTGGACTGAATAAAAATAACAATAGAAGCTTTAAAGAAATTCTAGAAAACTTCAGGAAATGCCAAATCAGGAATTATGAGTTTTCCCTCCTGTTCTCCAAAAGCAATCTATTAAAGCCTCCACTACAGAAATGACAAACAAAATGTGTTTCTCTCACAAATGGAGAGATGAAGGCTTGTGTATTTTCCAGATGGAGTCCAAGATAAACACAATCTCAAATGCTGCTTTCAAGCTGGGAAAGTTTCACCATAACAGCTAAATTGCTTTTCCCCACATTAACTGTAAGATGGTTTCAATAACCTATGGAAAGGCATTTATTTAGATGCAGTGATGGGATACAGCAGTTTAATTTTCAGAAGTACTGTTCTTCTGTTGATTTAAAATAATATATAGTTCACCAAATACACTTTTTTCCCTAACTACAGTATTTAATGGATTGCAGTAGCTGCATCTTTCCCAACACTTAAATATCCATGTTAACGAGCTACCACTGGCTAAAAATGGGAAACATTGAAAATATTAATTTGTTTTTCATGCTGCAGCATTTTTCGGTTTAAGAAACAACAATGCAAAACAAAATTATATTTTACTTTCTTCTTTTTAAAAATTATTCACCTTTTTTTTTGGTTTGGCACCTCATGAGTGTGTGAGCATGTGTGCACCTGGGCATCCAGGGGTGTATGGGTCTCTGCATGTGTGTGTGGGCAGATGATGTTGCACAAATGTGGTGCATGATAAATCTTCAAAACCTTTAATATTAGGACAAAGAAGGAATTCAGTGAGACGAGATGTATGTAATTCCCCTCCTTCTGGGAGGGCAAGGTTGGCAGCAGGGTTCTCAAGAGGATGGGACCAAAGGTTGTCCTAAGAACTCAAGCCTACTGATTTATAATAAATTTGTAAGATAGCTGAGTGAAATGCTATACTGCACAGGAAGAAAAGCTCCTTGTTTCACATTTCTCTGCCCATCCGCATGCCACTTATGTGTATTGCACTTCCACTGGGGCAATATCCATACAGATAAACGTGCTCCATGCCATCTGGAAGGATGCGTTTTCCGCACATTTTCTTCCCAGTTACAGAAGGAAAATGCATTCAAGGGGTACAGGGAGTGCCATTTCAGCCAAAAATGCACCTTTCAGTTTTAAAAGTACAGATAAATAGGTTGCCACAGTGGGAGACCAGAGATACCAGGGCAGGTTTGGTGCCTTGCTTTCTAACGGTGAGGTGTGATGCCCCCTCCACCAACCAAAAGTTCGCCTCTCCTATGCTCCAGAAGCCACACAGTGTGGAGAGACAGGCAAGCAAGGATTACTCACTGAGCAGCTGCTACCATGTTATCCAGGTCCCTTTCCTTTTTAGTTAAGGAAACTTTAATCTTCCAACCTCTTCTCACAAGTTATGTTTTCTCAGTTTTTCTGAACTTGCCCTCTGGACTCCAGATGTGCTGGTTAGCCTATCTACCCCTGTGCTGTTGACCTAAAGTGGACGCAAACCTCCAGGCATTCCTCTGGGGAATGAGTTTTAATGGCTTTCCAGATGATGTTCCAGGGTCAAATGCAATCTAACAATCGTATTGCTAACTTCAATTAGTTTGTGGTTCACTGCAACTCCTAGGTCCTCTGTTAAAATATTTCTATCCATCCAATTATGCTCCCATCTTTTATTTGACTATTTGCTTCCTTGCTACAGCACTTTTCACTTACAATTACTGAATTTCCTGTAATTGATTTCAGATCATTTGGACATCAATTACTACCATTGCTACTGAGCTAATTTTTTTTTATTTAGAAACTCCTCTCCAAGCACTTCTTTCCAGAACCATTTCAACCTTTGTACCACCTGCAAATTGGATATATTCACTCTATTGCTTCCATTAAGTCACTACAAGAAATAGTGCATAGTGTCTGATTTAGGATAGCTTTCAAGAATCCCAGCAGATGTCCTTCTCCTGAAGTGACAGCAAACTTCTCAGAACGTCATTACTCATTTTCAATGTCGTTCTTTTACCAATTTCCCTATGTCTGTGTTTTCTTTGGGTACTTCCATGTCATCTGGGATTATGTCTAAAGTCTTTTTAAGGTCAACCTGTATTGTATCTGCTGCTTCTTTTTTTACCCACTGGACCAGTTACCTGTCAATGAATAAATTAGTTCAGTTGATATAATTCGTTCTTGACAAATCTATGGTGGTTATTTTTTGTTTATTATCTTCCAGATGCTTATTAGCTCTTTTATAATTTCAGTATCTTTGGACACCAAGGTTAGGCTGTCTCCTGTAAAATCCCTTTCACCTTTGTCCCTGATTCTGCCTTCAACCCTTCTTCATTTGGAAGAGCTGATATTTGTCCTTCTTGTTCTTCCATATCTTCCTACACCCTCCACGTATTCCCAAAATACAGTTAATACTTCAGAGATCGTTTTGGCCACGGTGAGTTTCCAAATGGAACAGACATTTTAAAGATATATTCCTGCTAAAATGGAACATCTTGTAAGATGCCAAATAATGCTTCCCCATCCCAATTTAGAGACAAACCTTCCAATCATGAGCAGATGTCTATAAAGATGTAGACCTAACAACATTGGTGTAAATGTTCTGCCCTCATTAGTGTCTACCTGGCTACTAAACAATTAAACATATTAACCTTTCCTTTAGCCAGGTAGAATATTGCTGATGAAATAAGGACTCTCATCTTGTTCTGAAAACAACATGCAAAGACAACACGCAGTTGAAGTCTACCGTGCTCCTTCGAGACAGAAACATGGAGAACAGCAGCAACCAGCATGTTTTGCTCCAAGTTAGTTGTTGTCTAGAAATTTGGCCTAATGTCTTGCTATGTCCAGGTAGGACATCCAATTCCTTCAACTTTATGTGGAGTTCAAAAAAGGCACCAGCCAGTCTGACTCAGCATTAAGTAAGACTCAATTCCTCCTTGGCTATGGGTATCTGATATCCTAGTGCATTCTTTCTATCTATCACACAATTGCCAAGTCATTTCAAGTTCACCAGAATGTGCTGCATCACACCATTTATTCCCAGTTATTACTCCTTTAGAAGAACTAAATGCATTAGCTGTGGAGGGGGGCTGAGAAAAATGCAAGAAAAAATATTCTATTTCATCTTATCCTACCTAAGCTCAATAATTCAATAGCTTAAAGAAAACATTTATTAAGAAAGAGTAGGAGATTGTACCCATTACTACGGCAGCTATATACTTTAAATCAGCATGACAGACTGCAGCTGGGGAACAGAAGTACTCAAATAAGGAAGAAAACATTAATTCAGGGTATAGAGTTATTTCTCTTGACTGGACAAAAGTTTCTATAATGCTCAGTTTGCTTGTTTTGATGTAACATACCCAATTCATTGGGTTTGCAGGGGCCTTACCTACTCTGCAGTAATATTCCCTTGTTCTGCTGCCCTCTAGGCCATCAGAAGTTGCAAAAACAAATGAGAGAAAAACCTCTGAATATTAGCTACAGCAAAAGAATTACAGGCCTTGTGGTTTTAATCACGTTAGCTGTCAACACAGCAAATGACCATGATTCGGTATTTGGGAGAAGATCACAGACTTTTCTGTTTCTTCTTTTCTAACACGAGTGCTTTAAAGCTGCTCTTGAGCTGTACAGAGCATATTGTTGATACCAATTCCCACACTGTATACATTTAGAAGAAAGGTGCTTGTAATTGCTAAGCCAGCCACCTCATTAAAGCTCTCTTATGGACTTGCTGGCTCAAACTAAGCAAACAAGCACAGAAATTTTAAGTGGACTTTGATTCTAAAGCAGTTTGAAGAAATTAAAAAGCATCGTAGGGAAAGCCTGAAGCCAACTTCCTTTGAGCTTTGGAGTAATTGTGTACCCACCCAAAATCTGTGCTTCAGATGCAATTAAACTGTAAATAGTATATACAGTTCCATCTCCTTTCAGCTGTTCTGTGCAATTTGTCACTGTATTTACCAATTATCAAAGATCTTTCCTCTAACAAGATTGTCCATCTTCCCAGTTAATTTCCAGCTTTCACCCATGAATCCAGAAATAAAGATGGTAGTGTGCTGAACTTAGGAGATGTTATCCATTTCCAGCAGCAGAATGAGCTGGTGTGCTGAATTCAGCATTTGCTGCTACAGGGAGAAACTGGTTGGAACGGCTATGTTCTTCTGTGAACACAAGTAGCTGAAATAAATACCGTGGGAATGCTATGAATGACATTCTCTGCCAATTCTCCTTTGAATAAACATTCAAATTACATAAAAACTTCACTTAAAGCTATCTGAAACCTCTGGACTAGACTGCAACGCAAATTAAAGCAACCATAAGTTATCTGCAGTGAAAACACAGCCAGCAGAGCTTTTAGTGTTGATTACATCCAGCTAGAAATTTTACTCTGAGTTTTCACTCTTCCTGTTATGAAGAATGGAGTATTTAATATAAAATCAGCACAATTGCAAACAGAGCCATCAAAGTCTGTTTCTCTGATGTACAAGGGGATGAGCTTCCACTAATGAGGCCTGATTTTCCCAGGGCGATAGTAACAGTAAAACTTAAAAGAATGAATGAAGATACTGTTATTAGTCTAACCCAGATTGAGTACCTTGGCATTTAGCAGAAAAGTACCTTGGTATCTATAATTCTTACTGAATTATAGTTAATGCTCATGGATTAATAACAAAAAAAAAAAAAAAGGAAAGGATATTACACTCCACATTAAAAAAGATGGGGAAACCGTTCTTATGCAATTGTGTATTTTTTTTATGCAGAACGAAACAGGATCTTCCTTTAGGTCACTGAGATGTGAGGGAATGCTGGAAAAAGGGTGCAGCAACGAGAGGCATGGGTCCAAATCCAGTGCTCACTACGTAAATGGGAAGTTTTCATTAGCTTCAGTAGGACTTAGATCCGCCTTTCCTGTGGTCATTTTGACAAGCAAAGCTGAGGGGTCTGGGGAGGGTTATTGGCAAGCGGCACTAACGGCAGAACAGCAACCACCCACAGCGAGAGCTGTGGCAGAGGAGGCTGGCTGTGAGACCTGGAGTCATTTCCAGGCTTTTGTGCAAGCCTCTTTCATTCCTCGGTTAAGAACACAACAGGCAACTCCTACACTGATGATGGAACCATAAAGGTGTAGTTTTCTCAGTTTTCAAAAGCAATGTTTCCAACTTCCACTAGGCACATGAACATTAATCCTATGTGAAGGGGTAAAATGAAAGACTTGTG
Source organism: Struthidea cinerea (assembly GCA_013397865.1). Classification (NCBI taxonomy): domain Eukaryota; kingdom Metazoa; phylum Chordata; class Aves; order Passeriformes; family Corcoracidae; genus Struthidea; species Struthidea cinerea. The sequence continues at coordinate 982,001 of VZTI01001686.1, read as the reverse complement.
CTGCGCAGAAGCAAGAGAAGTTGGCAAAGCCCACAGCCAGCAGGAAGTCTATTCAAAAGACTAATTAGAGCCACAGAAACCCTCTATCCCATAAGAGCCTTCCTTAAAGAACATTTTGAGTGGTTTAGCAGAATTGCTAATGATTTAGTGCATGAGCTACAGAACTACTGCGGTTAGTAGGTTAGTGCTCTCATACTGACCGTGAATTGTTGTGAAGCTGATTTACATACTGCTTTATAAGAGAATGCTCATCAGCCACAGGACTGGCTGCATTTATACCCCCAAGTAACCTGAATGATTCAAACAATGAAAGCTTGTTAATACCTCAAAGAGAGTACACAGAGAGGAGAGTGTTCAGAGAGGATTTGAGACAACAAATCAAATTTATTTAGAAAGAATACTGACTTGGCTGTTTGTAGGGTGCTTTTTCTTTCCAATAAAAAGATGCAAACTAAATTTGTAAAAGGTGAAAATAAAAATGGTGAGAATAAGCTGTCAAACTCCTAAAATCCTGCTACATCAATGAAACAAAAGTTAAAGAACTTCTAATATACAATCAATGCAATTATCTTACATATCAGGGTACAGTTAACTCTAAAAGAGCCAGAATGACTGCTGCATCATGGAAACTTTGAACTGTACAGGGATGTCACACTATCCACTTATAAGGAAGTCTGGGTACCTATGCTTGAGAGGGGTGGTACTACCACCTGCCTTCAGAGGACTCTCATCAAGGAGTGTTTCCTAGAAAAAAAAAGGAATTCTAACAGCTGAGGAAGCCTGTATGTTTAACCCTGATAGTTAAAGACAGTCAGTTACTAAAGAAGACAAAAGTAAAATAATCAAGTATGTTTTACATGCAAAGGAAGACAAGCAGCACAGGTGACAGTGCTGTGAGTGTTACTGTAGGTTCCTGGCCTAAGGAGCAAAGTACACTTCTGTTGATCGAGCACAGGGACTTCCTGGGAATAAACAGAAGCATGAGCAACACTCCTACAGAGCGCTGCTCTTAATGACCTCTCCTGGAGAGGCTACAAATACATCACCCTGCCTTGCACATAAACCCCCATATATTCCAACAACAGAAATGAATCTGCATTTGCAGTCTCTCTGTACAGGCAGCAAATCTGGCCTTGGGGGCTGCTTTGGGACTGGCTTTCGAAAAGCATCTCAGTCACACCCACTTGCACTAAGATAACACTGAGAATTTACAGTTTACAGCTCGTGGTAACAAAATTCATAAATCAAAGAAGTAGTAAACCATCTTTACTCTGACTTTGCAGTGTACACTGCAGGTTTGGTTTCAATTTTGGTGTTAAAATATGTAGCTGTGCATACCCAGAGATTGCGTTTAGTCATTTGGGAATGCTGAAGCACTGACACACACAACAGGAATCAAGCAATAAAATGCACCCAAGGAAGACACATTGCTCATCTTCCCTAAGACAGCAGGAAGTTATTTTCCTGCCACCTTCTTACCTATGTACATTTGTAGGCTTACATATATTGGGTCAGACAGCCAGCAAATGCTACACAAATATTTTGGCTGGATGAGCCAAAATACTGAGTCAAAATGTACACAGTCACCTGCAAGTGCCTCCTCTTTGGGATTAATGTTTCTGATGAGACTTCCCTGGCTTGTTTACTGAAGGGTCTGTCACCACATTCCAAGACTACTCCTTCTCCCTTGTAGCCTTTAATGAAAATCAGAGTGGTTTAACAGGGGAGAGGATGTCTTGCTATATCTTGCGAGTATGAAGACATTTTCTCTTTGTTCATCCGTATCTTGCAGTATGATGCAGGCATTCCCAGCAGGCAATGGCACATCCCACTTCCTATTCCCATAGTGCTGTTACAAAATGGCTTCTTCACCAGCCATTGTCCCTATGGGAGGGTGCCCGGGTTGCATGTGAGCACATTTTAGTGGGTCAGAATAGTTCAAGTGAGAGCTCAAATTCAGTGCTCTGCTGTGGGGAGCTTGAGGTGCCTTAACCCCAGCTCTCTGTTCAGATGTCTGAGTATCAGTCCAAATTAACCAAGGCATTTCTCTGCTCATGTCTCTTGATTTTACTTTGTGAGAGGGTTTGGGTTTTTTTTACCCCTGTGAGGGAACTGAAAATTGAAACTTCCACCACTATCATATAATTGTTTGATATAAATAAGGATAAGAACTCACCTTCTGTTTGCAAAGGGACTTCCTGAGGGAACAGAATGGGAGAAGAGTGTGTCGTTCATGCTGGTTACAGGTCGGGGGGGCCTGAAAGGCAAAATATCCAGCTGCATCAATTTTGCACCAAAACCCCCTCCATCAGCAACAGTATTTATGCAGAACAGAATGAGCTTGTTTTAAGTAACACTGCAACTGGCATCTTCTGCTTTACGTAGCAATAGTTCCAAATCATAGATGCTGTGGTTTTAAGAAGTTGATAAAAATACACTGGTACTTAGGCATGGAGGGAATTAATGCCTTTGTGTGTTCTGAGGTGAGTTTTAAGCAACCTGCTTGATTTTTTCCCCTGCTTTGGCAGAATAGCCACTATGCCATTGCTCCTTTCCAGAGGCAACAGTCCAGGGTGCAGTCCCTGCTTTCAACCAGCCAGGATGAGCACTGGCAGTCAGTTCTCTGTGGCAGCATGGAGGTCTGCAGGGGGGAACTGCCAATAAATGACACGTCTTTTCATGAAGTTATCCCTGGTGCTAAGCTCCATGCTACCACATCCACGTAGTGACCACGGTGTACCCAAGCCCTCAGCATCCCAGAAAATACATGCAGAACTAAACTTTGACAGCAAAGCTTTTTAGCCGGTATATCAAACCCCCAAGTCAAAATTTAGAGTAAGTATTTAGTTCAAGAGGACCCATTAGTAATGATGATTTTATTATTGCATTCTTTATTTCCTGCTTTTACAAAAAACGAAACAAGAAGGAATTTTCCTCCGCTTTCTTTTACTGTCTGCTCTTAAAAATAATCTGTGTATAATTTTATCCTTCTGTATCCATTAAGGAGAAATTTCCCCTTCTTAGCAGACTTCTTATGCAACATTGGGCAAAAGATCCACCTGCTCAGGAACAAATAAAAGGTATGTTACTAAAATCACAGGGCTTTCAATCCGGTATGAGCAGAATCTGAAGCCACATACAATTCAGACCTCAAATTGGTTAATATTCCCTTCAGGCTCTGTGGAAGGCCTATCTTGCATTTTGAATTCTGCAGATGTGCAAATCAAAATATAGCAGCCATCTGCAAAATATTCACTGGGCTCCAATTGTGCAAGACAACTGGTCAACCAAAGCATTTGCAAGAAAGCCAGTTCTGCATAGAAGTGAACTATGACTATGTATTTTGTCCTGTAACTTGTTATAAAACAGGCAAATCTATGGTACTTGAAAAATCCAAATGAATTTCTCAGCATGATAATGCCACACTGATTTTGAGAAGTTTAAAACTGTGAACAGAAAGAGGTAGGACATCAAGTGTTATTTATTTATACAAAAATATAGTTTTAACCTAACCCTGCATCTGCAGAACCACATGAAAACCTCCAGTTCTGATCAGTCATGAATTTGAGAAGCAGTCCTTTGTCTTCCATGTACTTATAAAGAAGTGTTTGATGTTATTTTTTTTGGTAATACTGAGATTATCACACTTTTTCCAAGCTTTTCCTCCAACAAACGTACTAAAGAAGAAAAATACTCACCAAGTATCTCTTTTGCAGGCAGAATAAAACGGAAAAGAGATAATTAATTAAATTGTCAGTTTAATATGTATATGATCTAAGTAATACATTGGACACACTCCATTCTTATGACCCTGATTCTGCAAAAAGCATGAGAGTCTCTATACATAAAGGGTCATTAACCTGTTTACATAAGCAAAGTTACTCTTGTGTACAAACGTCTTTAAACTCCAAGGCTTTGCTAAGGTTTTGTAATTAGCATTAGTTTGTCAACTCTTATAAAGAAGAAAATGGTATTAAACTAAACTGGAGCTCTCCCATGGCAAGTTTCTTAAAGGCTGATGCCCACTGTCACAGTCCTCAGGTTCCACTTGAATATCAAATAGATGTTCAAACACACAGAATTGTGTGATGTGGTAAGACAAGCACAATAGACTTTATTGTAAAGCAAAGGAAAACTCAGCTATTGACTATAAATTATATCTTTCTGAGGTTATTTTTAAACTCCTGAAAGTGAGTGATTAAGCTTTCTGATAGAAGTGAGCTACTGATACTGAATTAACTGTCCTCAAGGAGACAGAAAACACTTACTGCTATTGAAATACCCTATATAATAAAGGCATGCTATGGCACAACATATATCCACAGTAATAAAACAAATTAAATAGGAGGAATTTTCCAGAGTGCTCCAGGCTGCTCTAACCTGTTTACACTGATGTCAAAAATAATACTCCCACAGGCTTAAGATGGAAATGAAGTCAGGCCAACGCATAACGGATTTGAAAAATACCTCCATGATGCGTTGGCCATGCCATTTTTCATCTCTGCAGTCTGGACTTCCTTTCATGTTGCTATTCTTATGTACAGAGAGGAAAAATGACCCTTCCATCAGTGGGAGGAGTTCTACCATCAGTTTTATGACATCTTGATAACTACCTCTCTAGATGAAGCCTTAGATGTATTTCTTGCTTAATTCAAAATTTTGTGTGGCACTAGTAAAACAAACAACCCATGCAGTCTTTCTGTCTGGTGCCAGTCAAAGGTGGAAGAATAATCAAAAGGAAAGTCTCTATAGTAATGAAGGGAGCACTTGTCCCCATTTAAGCTAGAAGCTAAGAAAAGGATACTGTTTTGTTGCCAAAATTCTTCCATCTAATGCACATGTAAACCCCTTTTTGCCTGGATTCCTGCCCAGAGCTGTTTCTCTCAACTTCCCTTATGTTTAAAAATAAAAATCGCATCAGTGGGAAGATATTCTTGATGAGGTTCTGTAGCACACCTCTCCCCTCAGTTAATTTGTGTGAATTATGCTGTAGATGATGATACCTCCACAACTTACAGGTTTTTCACTCATGCATCATTATAGCCAATATATATTGCCAAGTTATATTACCATCAATCTATGAATAAAGAGAAATTGTCATAAAACAGAATAGATAGATGGTGGTTTGTTCTCACTTCCCATCACTCTAAATTGTCTGTATATTTAGGAATAAGGGAAGGTGTTAATTTCACAGCAAAGATTTGGATCAGTTCCTACTTAATTATGGTACCTTCCCCTTGCCTTGCCTAAATGCATTTAATCCATTCACAGTAGCCCAGTTTTCCCTATCTTTTATATCCTGACATATCCCCAGGCCTTCAAGATCCCCCAGCCAACAGGGAACAGAGGCTTCTCTTTTAGTTTCAAGCTCTCTGTCTCTCTCCATTTCCCTTAAGGATGGCCAAAATCTGCCCTGTGAAATTATCCCTGACTTGCCAGCAGGGCCAGGCACAGCAGAGAGGGAGCTCAGCAGATCCAACTGCGGATCATTTCTTCAGAAGAACAACATCCTCCCAGCACTCTTCCATAAAGAGGTGCAGGGGTTTTAACTGACAATTGAGTGTGACAGGGATTTGGCACTCTGTATCTGTCAGAGGCACCTTGTCTCTGAAGACCACAGCACTCTCTTACACCTTGAAGAAGTTCTGCTATAACCACATAAGGAAGACCATCAGCCTGATTTATCCTTAAAATGTCAGGCAGGTTTGGTGAACTGTCCAGGTGCTGCACAGCCCACAATGGCTGGTATGCCCTTGCCCTTAGAGATGCTACATACAAATATTCAGGATGGAGAAAGGGAAATACATATAATAATTACAGACTAGAACAGTTCCAGCAGCCAGTAACACAGATATGCAGCACGTAAATGCAATTCTAATAGCTGCTGCCGGAAAGACTTCAGTCAGGAGCCCTGAGAACATGTTTAAGAAAGATATTTTCTTAAGAAATATACCAGAATAAGAGAAATACTTTAAAGACAGTATTTTTTGAATATTTTTTCCAAGTTAATTTCTTTGTACCTTTCTTCCAACCAGTGTCTTGATTTTTCCTTAATTTTATGGGAAATTTAATGGTTTTCACCCCCTTTTTTTTTATTAAGGACCCAGGAAGCAAAGGTAAGCCAAGTTGATATTTTAAATGAGAAAATCTGAGTGACTGCCACTATGGGTAGTGGACATCTTTAGAAAAAAACCCATCCAAAGTGCTACTTTCCCCTGTACAAATACATTTTCTTTCTGCTTTGGGTTTCTTGACTCCTGCAGAAAAAAAGTAGTGACATGCTACTATACCAAAAAATAATCTTGCTTTCTCAACAATTCAAAACATAAGGATAATAGACTCTTTTCAAGTGACTTGGCAGTTCAAGACACACTTTTTATGCAGACTCACACAATTCTTCAGGGCTGGGTGAAGCCACAGCTTCACTGAAGTCAGTGTGAACTCTCACACCCGTTTCGACAAAACTTGACAAAATTTTCTCTGGTGCCTTGTGTCAAGACATACCTGTGATACACTGAAGTTAAGAGTCTCTAGACGACAGAACTGATGTTCTCAGCATCAATACATCCCAAGTGCTGAAACTCCATGAAATTGCATGGACATCTCTTGAGGAGAATGGGGACATTCCAATGTTGTGCCCCAGTATTTGACTGTATGTATTTATTCCATTGATTCTTCAAGTGAAGTCACACCAGAAGAGCACTATCACACTGAATACCCCTGCCAGCAAATTTGCACTTGTGATGCATTGAGCTGGACGAGCCACATCTGCCTCCTGCTGTGTTCAGAGCTGTAGTATCCACACTTGGTGCAAGCAACTCCTACAACAAAGCTTACTTTGTCTACAGCACACAGATACTTACACAATATGAGCCAGGTTTAGAGGTTTTTCAGGCTGGTCAGGGAACATTGGGTGCAAAGGTTCACGGCTGGAAGCACAGCTTAAAGACTTGCTAAGTGCATTAGTTAGCTTCTTAGCAGGTGATTTCTGGGAGGAACAAGGAAGGTAGAGGTAATCTGGACAAGTAAGGTGCATACTGTTTCTGCTATAGGAAGCACAAAACAACAGGAAGCTCTAACAGCTCATGTACCTATGGACTGACATCCCCCTTGCCCCCCTCCCACGCAGAGAGTCTGCTAAGGCAAAAAGTGCTGGTTTGGGGAAAGATTACTCTTATCTTCAGCGGCCTTTAGAGCAGGCTGGGGCGTGTATCTATAGGGACAGTTGCCAGGGCTTTTTTGCAATGCTGCACTCAGGCAGTGTTGAACGAAGAAGAGCACAGTTTGTGTCACCTGGACTGGTGCTGGCTTGTACCTCACTAGCTTGGGAGTGCAAGGAGGACAGATCTGAATATGCCTGTCCCTACAGATACACCGAATTTCCCTCCTAGATGTGGGCCAGGCAGTAGGCTGCTATGTTCTTTCCCCTCGCTAGTATTTCCCTCCTCACCTCCAGTACCCTGTACTGTTTAGCTGCTATTACAAAGCTTCTCTTCCACCTCCTGTGGCCACTGACCACAATGGGAAATCTGAGACACAGAATCGGCCCATTGTGGCAACAGGGCATCAAAAGAGGCTGACGTACTTTCACTGTCACCAAAAGGTGGGGAGGGTCCGTGCAAGAAGCATGATTTTCACCAGGGAGTTAAAAAAAATCAATCAGTATTGTCTGCTTTCCAGCTTTGTTTGGAGACTCTATGCAGCTGAGGAGTAAACTCAACTTCCCTTCTAAGGAAGGGTTCTGAGATCTTGGGTGTCTTTTAGGCTGTGTGAGGGATTCTCAGGGAATTCAACTCAGCTCTCTGTGATTCGGCTTCTCTGCCAGTAAAAGGGTTAGTGATCCTTACACTGTCTCCTCTCCCCAAAACCCAGCTCTACAGGCTGAAATTTAAAAGTCCTTCTGGAACCTGACAGAAAGGGTTTTGTATTTGTGCATACACATCCTGCATCAACTCATGATTGTCATCAAGTCCATAATGAAATATTTCTATTAGAGAAATGCAACCTAAATATGTAAACTTCAAGCTCTTTCTCTTTCATTATAAATGCAATTTCACTCTGAATCGAGAACAGTTGATTTCCACTGCACCCATGAACACTTCCAATCTGCATGTGGAGCTCGATACTGATGCATTATGGAGAATGCTAACCAGGTTTGAACAAATCCTAATGAATGCTACAGAAAGGCAACTTCAAACTTGATGCAAAACATTTGTTTCTGGCAAGCAAACATTTGAAAGCACTAGGCATGTGGTCACATTTTTGTCTTCCACTGAGCAGAAATCTTAAGTTTTCCAATTACTTCCTACCTATAATTACAGCTCCCTGGCTACAGCAAAAAATGGATTTTATAGCAAAAATTGCTGTTAGGAATGGAGTCTGAGCTACATAGTGGGCACTTTCGTATTCAGATACTAAACTCCAGCCATTTGTGTCTACGCAACAAGCAGCAATTAGGACCCACAAAAACAATTACAGACCCAGGTCTGCTGGGATACAGTGCAGGGCTGTATGACTGGCATACAGAGCAAACCATGTCCAATTTAACCCTTGCCTGTTCCATCAACAGAAAACCAGACATTTTAGAAGTATTAAACTTTGGAACTTTGTTAAAAAGTAAACATGAAATACTGTGCAAATGGGAGCTTTTGCTGTATGCATAACTTTCTTTTTTTTTTTTTAAACAATATGCTTTTGAAAGGTTTGAGATTAATTAGGTATTTTCTGCTGATCTCTGCATTTGAACCCTGAAAGACTATGATGTTCTGTAACCAAGGGGTTCTACTGGGGCTTTGCTCTGGTCCCCGGAAAGCTGAGTCCCTGGGTCTCATGCCCTTCAGAAAAGGTTAAGGTTCCAGCAGCTGTTGATACCTCTCTTTCAGCTTAGAAAAAGAGCTGCATTATTTTCATTAACAACAAAAAGACAGAAGTGAGCTTTTCTCTATAGTAAACACTACTGTGGATCTAAGCCTGTGACCACGCTCAAATCTACAGTGCCAGGATCATCCCAAATGCTACGCATATGCTGCAGCCACTCAACTGAAAATATTGATGAATGAGCATTAAGTATTCACCATTTCATTTACACGTAGCCAAACAGAGCAAGCCAGTGAGGATTTTACCGTGAGTCCTGTGGGAACGGGAGAAGCTGCCATGAGCCTGGTGCCCTGCTGCCAGCCCCTCCTGCGCTGCCCTCACCGTGGCACACACCGTCACAGGCACCCCAGATCCTCACCCTGAAAAAACCATTCCCACCTCCACGCTCTTCTGACGGCTCCCAGGGCCAGAGCCTCCCAGACAGGGTCACAAATCCAAAGCGCCAGCCTGGCTCCCAGCTCCCCTAAGCCAGACAGCTGCCCAGAGCTGTGGCTGGGGGCTTCTCCGATGGCTGGAGGGCAAAGCAGTCTGCAGCGAGGCAGGAGCCTTCCCTTACCCATGACGTGTACTCTTTCATTTGGTGCTGGTTGCTGTGGGAACCGCTGGCATGGCCCCTCCAGAAGCAGTCCTGACAGAGCTGGTAATTGTGACACTGCTGGCAGCGGTAGCGAAACCCCATCATGCTCTCGCTGTGGCAGTAGGAACACTCGACGGGGTGGAAGACTGTGCGGGAGAAAAATGGTGAGCCATAAACCAAAACAAAGAAACACCCAGCAAAATTTTATGGACAAAGCCCTAAACTGAACAGCGTTCCCTTATTTGTTTAAAACAATCTGCGGCATTGGATGCTGCTGACAGCTCCGACCTGTGAAAATACAGCAACCTGTGCTGAGCCATGGGCAACACTTCCTACACTGGGCACCAAACCCTTCTTCACTTCTGAGCTGATACCTGTAGTTCCTGCTCACAGCAGCAAAAAATGTGTTCAGTGTCTAACAGAATACATGACAGAGTCCAGGGAAGAGCCACGAAGATGAGGGCTCTCCTATGAAGACAGGCTGAAAGAGTTGTTCAGCCTGGAGAAGAGAAAGCTCCAGAGAGTCCTTAGAGCAGCCTTCCAGTACCTGAAGGGTCTACAAGAGAGCTGGAGAGGGACTTCTGACAAGGACATGTAGTGACAGGACAAGGGGGAATGACTTCAAATTGAAAGAGAGTAGGTTTAGGTTAGATATTAGGAAGAAACTAATATCCACCCACTGTGGATACCCTGTGATACACTGTGAGGGTGGTGAGGCACTAGAACAGGTTGCCCAGAGAAGTTGCGGATGACCCATCACTGGAAGTGTTCAAGACCAGGCCGGATGGGGATTTGAGCAACCTGGTCTAGTGGAAGGTGTCCCTGCCAGGGAGTTGGAACTGGATGATCTTTAAGGTCCCTTTCAACCCAAACTATTCTATGGCAGAGGAAATTTGTCTGTGGGAAAATCCACTGCTACTGCACTACTGGGAGAAGCTGAATGTTTCATTGTGCATTAAGGAGCTGAAGTGAGGCACCTTGGAGGAAAAGTCAAACTCAGTTGTATGACTACTGAAGGGATGCAAGTGTACTTAGACATGTTATTGTCTCTTAATTACTGCTGTCTCATCTGTACAAGTGGTGTCATTTAGGTACCTATATATGGAGTTGAACACTTGGCTTTGGATGCCAGATTTGGAAAGCTGGCCATTGTAGGGACCTGTGTGGCCCAGTTCTCCGTTCAGAAGCAGAAACTGACAAGGATGCAAGTCACTCTCAAGAGGACTCTAAAGCACCAACTAAGATATTTTGAAGCACTTTCTGGGAAATAGTGCTATTTCTGTTCCTCTTTCCTTGTTACAGCATGTACCCAATTTACCACAGGGTACTGAACATCCCCTTGTTCCCAGGCACCTTCTGCCTTTCTGTCGTAAGGTTCAGTCTGGGAGAATGTGGATCAGTGCTGAATATGTCAGGGGTTTAATTCCTTGCCAGAATTTTGCAGCAGGAAGGGTTACTGCTCTAGGCTAGGGAACACTGTGAAGCTGGTGAGGGACAGGGATGGATGACAAGAGCTTGAGGAAGGTGGGATAGATACATTGCTCTGTAGCCAAAAAGGACTTGGGAATATCACCTTACCCACCTTGGTGCCTTTCAGTGGAAGAGAGATTTGTTTAGTACAAGAACACATACAACTTCTCCTCCTTTTCCTTTCATCACCAAAAATGGGTGCACACCATCCACATGGAACTTCCTCTTCAGAGAATATGGTCTGGCAGTGTAGATTTAGGAGGAGATCCTTCCTAAGGACCTTTTGGCTGGTGTTTTGCACTGCACTGGACGTCTCCTGCCAAGAATACTGCACAAACGGAAACTGCCAAGCTGTTCCCTTTCTGCTGCCATATGTCATAGCTAATAAAAGTTGTGGTCTTGATAGTTTACCAAATATAAGTGTGTCAATGGATGAAGTCCTATTGCTCTTTTGCTTATCCAGAGCACAGGAGGAGACATGATCAGGTTAACTTTCTGAACATAGCAAAATTTAACCCATGTTCCTGGCTGAATGACCAACAGACTTCTCCAAATATTTTACCAGTCACTGTAAAAATAGCACATGGAGTCAATGAACCCAGTGCAGTAGCTTTTACAAAACCATCTACAGAGTGTGAAAATCACCACACCAAAATTTATTCTTGTAACTGTGTTTTGGCAGCGTGTCTTAACTTACCATTTTCAACATTTGCCAGTCGATGCAGAAGTGGTAACCACACTAGACACTGCGGCGGGGGATCAGACATGAGAGTATCCAAGAAAGTGTTTAATGTGACCTTTTTCTGCTCAAACAAGCAAACAAACATGCACAAAAAAAATCAGTAATAAGACATCTCAAAATTATTTTATCTTGTCTCTACAGAAACACTTGGAAATAAGTTTCAAACACTGCTTTCCTGTAGGCCCGATTTACTAAAAAGAACAAGTGATACTAGCAGAGCTTTTCCAGACTATTTTTAGTTGGTACAATGATACAACTGATGACTAGTAGTCATTTTCACAAGGCTGGGTTGGAGACACTTAGCTCCCACTCACTTCCAGACTCTCTTCTAGAGTCACTGCCTGAAGATGCTTTGTGGTTAAGTGTGGTATTCAACTCGGCATGTTCTTATCTGTTTTGAGTATTGTGTGACAAGTACAAGTGCATATAGGGTATCACTGTGTATGACCAATTTTCAAATGAAAAATCACTGCTGATGGTACTCCAAAAAAGAAAATGAAAGAAAATACTGGCAAGGGAGTACAAATCCAAAATAAATACAGGGTAAGGAGAGACCAGCACAGGCAATTTGTTACTGTAATTTAAGAAACTATGCTCGTCTGAGGAGAAATGGCAACTAGTTATGGGTGAGCTGTGATTGTGGGATGTCATGTTTTCATATACTCACGGACTGCAACTGTTCCTGAACTCTTCACGCCTTTAAGTACTCAGAGATCTATGCCCCTTTAAATTTCAAAGAGATTTCAACTCTAAGATATCCCTGTTGATTTTAAAAATGCAATCTAGGGCCTTAAATTTCTAAGGTGTCTGGAAAAAGTAATCACAAATCTTAGTTCATTTGTTTTTTTTCAATCAGCAACTGAGCCTTCCTTAAATAAAATTTAAGATGCAAAAATATCGAGCCCTGCTGAGAATATATGCAGATATATTTTATAGATATACATATTTAAGTAGTATCCTCATATCCAAAGGGATGGCTAAATTTTCATATCTGATTGCATAAGCTGCTGCTTTAACTTGCTAAAGAACTGTGGTTACCCCATGAGGAAGCTAAGCAGCAGTTATGCAGTGACTTGTATCATCTCTGTGTGCTGTGGAATTCTTTTAAGAGCTGAGATTTCCAGACGCAGTATCTGTGCTCCATTTATACACAATTACCACCAGATGTAAATAAAAGCATTATTTCTCTTATACGCTGAGTGATCGATGGAAAACAACTCACACTGCAACAGTCTCAGGGATGAAATACCGCAAGGTATTTGGAATGATACAGAGATGTTTGTCCCTAGGAGAAAATACCTCAGGCTACTGTGAAAATGGACTTGATTCTTTAATGAACAGAAATAGCCAGAATATGAGCTCTTAATCTCACTGGACTACTACCTTTCCCCACAATAACTGCAGTGTGAAAGTCCAGTCAAACACCACCGCCTGCTTGTTGTATGAATTATCTTCCCAGCCATGGAGAGTGGAGAACCATTTCCCAAAGAGGCATCCTATGCTATAAGCACTGGCTCACAGAAAAGGATCTTTCTTTTGGAGGTGTGGATTTCTTTTTCTGCTGTGGATGCCTGGCATGGCTTTGCTGACCAATGCTGCCAGCAAATGTCTGTGTTGTCTGCAGAAGAACTGAGAGCACAGGGGGGAAAAAAGGTGGAAGGAAGCCCAGGAAAAGAAGGGCCCTCCAGTGCCCCATACTGCAGAGTTGAGTAGCCTTAGGTCCTCCCTCTGCTCTTGAAGGGATACACGGAGCCAGTCTAACAAGCAAATAGATGAGGAGACAAGAACAGCTCTTCCACAATGCAGTGGACTTTTGAATGCAGCTATAACTTTGAAATCTGATTGGCACCAAAAAAGGCAACTTAGCTTCAATGACAGCTTTATGGCCAAACTGCTCTGGTGATGACTGATTTTATGGATTAGAGAAAAAAGCAGTGTCCCTTAAAAGGACACCGTCAGAGCAATTTCCATACATTTTCCTCCTGCAATTTTCTTTCAGCTGCTGGGGAAGTTGAAACTGAAAGCTGTTTTCTAAATATACACTACACACAGATGGAGTCTAGGTTTGTGGAATAACACTTAGACAAGTGCTAAGAAAATGAAGTTAGTGTCTATCTTTTTAGCTTGGGGTAATTTTTTTTTTAAAGTGGTTTTTATAATAGTAACAATACTGTTTGATACAAATAGAGTATAACATCACATCAATCCTACCTATGGGGTAAAGTGGTGATGATAAACTCCTTTTTGAGCCACAGATTTGTATTCTGAAACATTAAGTCACTTGCTCTGGCATTTCTGTCCCCTAAATTTGCTGATGAGGAAACACTGTTGTTTCTACTTTGAATAGCCCTTCAATGTAGTACTGGTTCACAGGCAGAGGAAAATACATGGTTTGATCAAGTAAACTAGTACAATGGGGAATAATAAAACATTTCTGTAATAGGAAAAATCCTTCCAGATGTAAACGGAAACGGATTTGACACCATAAGCAGATCATTCCCAGAATTTTGTCTTTCCCTGAAATCAAAGAATCTCTATATATCAGGGGGTTGAAAGGCTTCTGGTAAGCAAAAGTGATCCATAGTGAGAACAGCAAATGAGAATGCCAAACTTACTCCAAGGTATCAACTTCTGATAATGCTATGTGCAATACAAGAGAGTGAAAGAATGAGCTGTGTGTGACTAAGACTGTAAATACCATTTATCATGGTGTCATAAAGATCTGGTTTTTTGAATCCCATTTCAAACTCTGGTTCATCCCTAGTAAGGATGCAATGACAACTACATAAAGTAAATTTAAGTGAAATATTAGACTAGATTTACAAAGTGATTGGCTACCTCCAGATGCAAAACAGCAGCTTTGTAAACCTGCTGTGTACCTAAATCAGTCAGACACTTAACTCTTGTTATCTCTAAGTGGAGCTTGTAAACAAAACCATCTAATGCCTGTTCAACATGCACAGCATGAATGCCCTGTTGCCATGCAAGAGCACTCTTTCATTATTTTAACATAAAACTAGCAGAAGTCACTTCACTACGTAAATTCTTCAACATAAGATGAAGTGCTGTTTTAAGTCTCCCTCTGTGAAACAAGACTAGTCTCACATATGCAGACATTACCATTTAAAATTAATTGGGAGATGATTCAATAAATGAATTTCAACATGCCTTTTGGTTGACTGGAGTGCCTATTGATTAGTGATGAAACAGAGAATACAAAAAATGAGACACTATTTTGCATGAAAATGACACTATTCCTGCTCCATTGAACTTACTTGTTCAACAGTATTCAGTTAGCAAATGAAAGGATAATGAGAAGAAAAATACAACTTTATTTCTAACGTTGTGCCAGTTTCAGCATATACCCCTACTATATATTGATGGAATTAAACAGTGTGATGTGTGGCAAGAGCCAGATGAATTCTCTCTTTCTCCATTGGAGAAGTGGACGACCAGTCCCAATTATGTATTAGCTGAAGCCAATGTACTGTACTCAGTGCACCTATGGAGTCTGCCGAGTTGTGGAAAAATCTTGTATTTTCTTCAGGATAAATTCATTGCTTTCCTGACCCTATCTCACTGGTGTTATTGGTAAGAGACTAAGGATTTTCTAGTACATACTGATGCCCATTTATTAAAAAGTTTTAAGGTGATTTTCTTCTCACGTCTAAACTTGTGTGTCTATCAGTGGGAAAACCTGAAGTTTTATTTTTTTTTGGTGGAACTTGAGCTAAGTATGGAGAAGTTAGTCTTGTGTATGCTTACACCAACACCATCTAAGTGGAGTGGAGGAATGCATGTCTTGGGGTGCATATATATATAATACCTAGAGGTATATATGTAACAGGTGCTTAAATTAGGAGGTTCCCTAATTTAGGAATGTGTAAGTCAAGATCCTGCTCTGAATCACTTTTTGACTATGCCTCTCTTTTCATGGTTATATGGGGAACCTATAGAGACCAATTTCCTGTTGAAGGCACCAAACCTACACACCAGAAATCAGTGGAGTGGACCTTCCCCTCATCCAGCCCTGTATTTCCTGGGAAAATATGCACATATGTGTAAGACAGGAAGAGTCTTGGCCTGCTCAGAGGGGTGACTGAGATCCTGTGTCTCTTCATTTACCTGTTGTGAGAAACAGGATTTTGCTGACTGCTCAGTGTAACCAAATGAAGGCCCCTCGAAGACAGCGGTGGGCAGCTTGAGAACCTCGCGCAGAAACATGTCATACCTGCCATAAACCATCACACCACTGGAGTCAGAAATCATGGAGAAAATATCTGAGGGGGGAAAAGACAAGGAAAGAACATAGCAACTTCAGTGTGAGCTACAGATTTGCTCTGAGGTCAGCATCATCTGATTTGAAAGAGAAGTACTAAACATGTTTGGCTTATGGAAAACTCCATTATTAATGCAATTTTAATTCTGACCTATTTCAATAGAAAACAAGACGAATTATTTGCTGATTTTAATACTGATATCCCTGATTTTTTTTTTTTGCCTTGTATGTGGTCATTTTTAAGCAAAGTCTGATGCATGGCGTGAGGCAGTAATTTAATCAGACAAGAATGCTCTGATCTGACAAGATATGCTACATCAGCTTTTTGCCTACTGCCAGCTTACCATGTCAAATCAAAATCTTGACAATGGGTTCATTAAGTCAGTTATTATTGTCTTGGACACACAAAGCACTGAAGGTCTTGCAAATGCATTACTTTTCACTCTTCTCCATTTTTTTATGTATAAAAATATCACACTTTTATTATTGCAGTGATGTCAGTTTGTCAGCCCTTACTTCTCTGCTTGTTTAAAATTATCCTCTGCTTAGCAGGAGATCTCTGACTAAGGAACATTTATTGTTTTTCAGGCTGTCATGTCAGCTGCTTCATTTCCAGGAACCTGGAAGGGAAATTCTGACAACAGGACTCTGGGACTGCGGAACCAAAAAATCATCACTGTACTTCAGCCTTCTACTGGATGGACCCAGTTCCCATTCTTAAAGCAGCTTAGGGAACAAATGGTGCTCAATTTATAATTTATAACTTTAGTTCAGTCTGTATTTGAGTTTCTACATAGAAATAGTGTATTAAAAAATGGCACCAAATATGGAAGACGAAATCAGAACCTGGGATTTCTACTTGTCTGCTCTAATCAACAGTAATTTTTCAACTCAGTTTTCTTGGGCTGAGGTAGAAGGCTCAGCGGAAACTGAAGGGTTTTTGGTCAAAAAGTCTGGCAAATGGTGTTCCGGACCGAGCTACAGACAACGTATCACTAAACAGAAAGTCTTCCATTGCAGCTACAAGTAAACCATGACTTTGCTGTTGGGGAACTGGGAATAAATCCTGTGAAGTGAGGAATCTGTTCACCAAAATACATGACATAAGAATGCTCTGTGGAAGAAAATATAAATAGTACAAAAATGTATTGTTCTTCCAGGTGTGAAAACACACAGACGTTATTAAAAACAATCAGAAGAAATTGTTAAATGATGCTTCATGATGTTAAGGCACTTTTCTGTATTCCGAATTCAATAACCACAATGGAAAAAAAAAATAAAACCCACCAATAAGAACGTCAATATATGCAATTTGTCTTTAAAAACCTCGGTGTGAAGTTCAACCAAACAGTTAGTGGGATTTACTTGGAGACATACGTAGTGCAACTCCCAAACCCAGCCATGAAATTGTAACTTACTCTAATTCCCTCTTTTCTACCCGTACTGTTTTTTCACCAACAATAACAATTTTCAACAGGTAAAAAACATCACTTACATCTTAATTTGTCCATGATTTTTCCTCCACAAAGAGTTGCCAAGGCCATTTTGACAGCAAAAACGGAAATTTTACCATGTCCTTCCCTGTTCAAAAGTAGAAAGTAGACATATTTTATATGTCCATTTTACGAGAATCTGTTCAATTAAAATGCATTTTCTGACATCACTTACTGTAATGGACAAAACACGTGGATTGACATACAGAGAAATAAGATCTTTAAAAAGAAAGTTTGT
The DNA here is from genome assembly GCA_013397865.1 of Struthidea cinerea. Classification (NCBI taxonomy): domain Eukaryota; kingdom Metazoa; phylum Chordata; class Aves; order Passeriformes; family Corcoracidae; genus Struthidea; species Struthidea cinerea. Next base: position 964,325 of record VZTI01001686.1, on the reverse strand, counting down.
TTTGTGGGAACACATAAGTACACTGTTCTGTAAAGATCTCAGAGCAGATTTATTACGTATATGAAGTTGAGTATTAAACTGATTATCTCATTATACATGACAGTGATAATTATTACTGCTATTTGTGATACAGTAGCACTGGGAGACACCTATCACACTCATGGTTTCCCTATCCTAAGTGCTTTGGGAATCTTTTGGACCTTGAAGATTCCAAGTAAGTGAAAAAATCAACACTTGGAAGAAAAGTGAAAAATAAGAAAGGTCTCACATCATTGCACAAACTTCATCTGTATCTGTCAGTAGGTCCTGCTACTGCCTTTTAAATGATACTCATTCTCCTTCTACAGCCATGACAGTCCCCAATGACCACCTGCCATCACAGAAACCCTGGTTTATTTGAGCTGCATGAGTGAAACATGACTTCACACACTGCATGGCACACTTAGCCCCTAAAACACCTATCAGCCCCAGTTTAGTGTTCAGCCCCTTTCCAAAGATGAGAATGAACATGCGCTCCTAAGTTCATCTGCTTCTTAATGTTAATTTTCTTGACATCCAAATGGTGAAATGTGGATTCTCTTGGAATTCTCTGAATCTTACTGTAAGGCAGTAGGAGTCCAGCGTTGCACTGGAGCAACTTCTACTCACATCCAAACTCCTTGGCATTACTTCATAGCTTCCCACATGAATGAATGATATTAATTAATGACATCAGTGAGAACATGTCATCATGCTTTAAAAAAGAGACAACCAGTATTTGTGAGCTTAGCAAAATGGCAGCCATGTTTCCTTCTAAATTCTGCCTACAGGACTAATGACAGCACTAGATAATAAAGTTTTTGGAAATGGAGCTTCTGTGACCTTCAGTCTACTCTACCAGGGAACACAATGTTTACAAGGGATTTCCTGTTTAATGTATACAATCATGTCCTATGTAAGATGGTCTAACTGCACTGGCAAGACCAGTATATAGAAATTTAGCTCTTCATCAGTATTTTTAAAATTACTCTGTTCATTCTCACTCATAATTTTAAGGAAGAAAATTGTGTCTGATCAGAACTAAAGGATGAACTGATTCTGGAAAGACACGGAGCCTGTGACCATGTCTGTTTCTCTGCTAATCCCAAACCAGACTAATGCAGTAACATATACATGTAAGATAGACATGAATGGGATATTCACATCTGTACATTGATACATGCTGCATGCTTCATGCTACGTTCATTAAGTTACTCAGACTTTAGAAAATGAGTCAGTTCCCTAAGCTTGATAAGGTAATAATCTTTAAAGTTCATTGAATTGGATTTAGTGCTACGTCAGTGTAACCCATGATTCTAAATAATAATTCTAATTATCCATTACACTCATTTAAAATTCTGCTTTTTGCCAGAAAATAAACTAGAAATACAGGCAAAAAGTAATAAATTCACTACTTCAGTATTTAAGAAAGAAATATTTACTGTGCTCTTTAATGCTGACTTTTGTGCACACTTTTTCATTACACTGAATTCCCTCTGACTGGCTTCATAAGATTAAAATCACAGCACAGACTTCTGTATTCCCATCCTTTGTTGATTGGATTCTGATTTGTGTAAACCAGACTCAGCATTGAACCAGACTGGCTGAGAATGTGGTCCTTTTATATTCTTTTTGTGCATGCTACGCTTTAGACCCTTAGGAATTTTTCTGCACTGTTTCATCATGAGGCTTCCATCTGCTTTTAAAAGAGCTGTTATACCAAAAAAAAATAAATGCTAAGTAGAAGCAATCGCACTATTAAGAAGCAATGGAAGATTTAGAGATAAAAAAAAAGCCCATGTGGAAGTGCTTCAGATTTAGATTATTTTTCCCAGGAGGTTTAGTTACATTTACTAATAGGATTATATTCTTGCATGGCAGACACATATCAACTTGGCTTCAGCTTTCCACCCTAGAGCCACTGGCTTTTCCCATACTCAAACGGTTACAGAACAGAGGAACAGAAAAAGAAAAGACATCATTTATCTCTTCAATCTCTCCGTTTGAGTTGATTAGTTTTGACACTGTATTTTGTATCAGTCATTTGCATTCCTAAAAGCATCACGAGAGCTAGTATAAACCCAATTTGCCCTCCAAATGTGTATGTCCGTGTGTGTGCATATACACACGTGCATATTTAAATATATATGACTGATGAACAGACAGGGTAATGGGGCCTAAGACTCGCCAGTATCATCTGGATCCAGAAGCGCCCTAAGCTATGTCTAAGCACTACAGATGCCCTTGACTGGCAGCACTGGGGCCTCACAGTGTTTGCTGCGCAAAAGCAAAAGCTGAAGCCGTAGCTCACAGCAGCGGGAAGATCTCGGTAGAAGTCAGCATTCCCTGAAAGCAGCTTCGGACTGGCTAATGCAAAGAGAAATAAATTTTACTAGTGGAAATAGGAGAGGACAGAAAATATTTTGATTTTATATTGCACCTCTCTTGCTGAGGTTACTCTTCAGAAAGAAAAGCACTAGAAGCATAAATGACGTCAAAAGCAAACCTTGAAGCTGATGTGCACTTAGCAACAATACAGGATGGAGTACTTAGGAAAGGGATTGATGGCCAGGGTTGAAGGTTCTCTCCTGCTGCTTGGGGAAAGAAGGGCAAAAAATAATACATGCTTTCAGACACCAGAGCAGAGCAGAAGGTTTCCTCTTCCACTGCATAGCTGCAGAGAGAGACAGCCTGTCCCCAGAGCAAGGAAACCCCACAGACTGCCTGACAAAATCCACAGACCATACAAGGCTGAGTCCAGCTCCAGGGCCTGATTTTGCCTTTTGGTTCACCAAGGAGAGTGGTACCAAATAGATGACACTGTCATTCGTCAGGATCTCTAGCAACACCCATACTGAGACAGCCATATGGCGGGGAAACCTATCAAGAAATAACATCACATCTTTAGAAACAGCAAATGTGTCCCATGAAAAGGACATTGAGAAAATATGATTTTTCTCAATCATGAGGCTTTAGTAGCGCTCCCCTAATACTTTGAGGTGTCTTTTGCAAAAGTAACAAAATTTCTTCAGCTGTTGGCTACTACCCACCGTAATCAAGGCAGTCAATTCTGAAATGTCAGAGGCTGTAATTACAAATTCGCATTTTCCCAAAGAGGTTTCAGAGACCAAATTTTATTGACATTGAGCAAAAATCTTTCATGTAGGAGAGCAAAATGCATGACGTCTAAATCTCTGAAATGCATTTTTTTTTGTTGGACTTCCTTTGTAAATGCTTCTGTGGCTTTCAATGAGTAGCAAAGGTGGAGAAGAGAGGGAATTAAACACTTTACTGCTCTGAAAAGATGGATGAACAAGAAGTTGTATTTTCAGAATAGATATTGATCCTTTATGTACTGAAATCAGTACAATTCAAATGTTCATTTGATTAAACAAGGGCATGAATATTTCCTCTTTTCTCTGTAGAAGTCAAGCCCCCCCTTCAGCCAGACAGGGTCTGTTTCACAGCTCCATTCATAGGAAAGGGTATGTCAAGGAACAGAGAAAATTCAGCTATTTTCTTATCAGTTAAACTTTGCAGCAGGAATAGCTGGACATGATCTAGCACAGAATATTTCAGAGACTGTATAAAATGAGCTTTTTGGGGAATGATTCGACTGAATGAGGCTGACATTCCATTTTGTTGCCTAGGCTTTGACACCAGCCTGGGATGAATTTTTCAGGGAGGTTTGAACTTGACAACTTTTTATGTAGTACTTGGTGTGCCAGTGAAGAAAGTGTGCTATTATTTCATAAAGCCAGTTGATCACCTCAGGCCTTGAAGCAAAAGCTATTGACCAATTTTAATGTGTGGTTAAAAATGTAGATCAGGCATGTTTCTGTCTAGATATTTAAAGTGTGACCACCTCATTCTGCTCACTGGTTGTGGTCTGTCAGGGTCATCTACCTCCTGATGCTGACTTCCACAGATTAATGATAAATTAATTGGAGAAGTGTTTCTGTTTGTGAATTTTGAATTTATTGGCTTGCAGTTTTATAAGGTTGTACTTTAGTTTACTTTTAGTAGCATGAAGGAATATCACATTGAGTGTCACGTGAAATTCTATACACTATAACTTTTCCCCACTTTTCCTCCCTTCAGGGCTGAGCAGCAGAGAAATATAATTATCTGTAGGCCTAATGAATCCCCAAGGCCATGAAAAAAACATAAAAAAACCAGGATGTAAGCTCAGCACCAGCAGTGGCCAAGTTGGCCCAGATGCCATGGCACTACACTGTGGTTCCTTTTATGTTTTGCTAGCCAAGATTTAGCTCCTGAGAAGACATCTGTACTGCAGGCCTAGGGAAACACTCCTTGCCAGAGGGCAGAGAAACCTGCCAGGTTTTCAGAAGGCTATAAATGAAGGAAGAGGCTCTGTTTAAAGTTTGGAGGATCTTCAGCCAGCACAGTACACAAAGAGCAACATACCTATTAAATAGAACTAAATAAATGAGACAGTGGCAGGATTACTAGATTTTAAAACATGAAATAACTTGTCCCTCGTGGTCCTTTCATATATGTTAGGTCCATTTCTCCACTTTCTTTGGATTTCAAACGGGACATGAGAAACTGCACCACCTTCTCTGGACTTGCAGTACTTGGCCTTATTAAACCTCATGAGGAGATTCCCATGGGCCCACTTCTCTGGTCTGCTGAATCCCTCTGGATGGCATGCAGAGTGTTGCTTCTCTCTGAACGTGAGACCACAAGAAAAGACCTTGCTCATCCTTCCACCAACTTCTAACTCTCAGCAGAGAATGATCCTTCTGCTGCACTGGAGGGGAGGGAAGGGACTAACATGGGAAGCAGAGATAGCAGCTCTGGTTAGACTCCAGAAGCTCTCACACTGTCCCTGTAGCATCAAGAGCCACCTCCCTCCCTCTGTTTCCCAGAAACCAGGAAACCTGAGTGGTTGTTAAACCAATATCCAACCCAAAACTTCAATAATATGAGTCATACTAAAGGGTAGGGCACATTTTGAGAATCGGATGCTTAGCTGGTACGTCTGTATTTGTGACAGGTGTCTAGACTTCCATTACAGCACAGAGAGATCTAGCTGACAAGCATCTCCATGAAGCCTGAACTTAGGTATCTCAGATTGCACCTGAAGCCCATCTCATACGTTTGGTGTATTTAATATGGGGTGATAGGCAGCTAGTCCTATCTCCGACCCCAGAGCTGGGAGCCTCTTCCTAGGGACTCCTTGGGTGTCTCTGCCCTTCTGGGAAGTACATCCCATGCACTCCACTCAGAGGCAGCACAACAGACTGAGGTGATGCTTGACAAATGGAGTGAGGGTCACAGCTTCCTCACCCCGGGGGTGGGGCTGATGGAAGCCCAGAAATAGGTCATGAAACACAGCACAGGGGATGTTGCCAAGGAAAGCAAAACCTTAGCTTCTTAAAAACATTCTCTGATTCCCTCCAGGAGACTAAATTCCTCTACTCCATTTTTTGCTGCAAGTAGCTGTGTTGTGTAGCTGAGATCTTTTCTCCTTTACAGTGAGCTACAAAATAAGCACATCATCACAGATCTTGCTTCCACGGTCCAGGGTCTTTCCCTGTGTTTACCAGCCAGGAAGCAGTCTACTTGTGGCATGCAGCAATAAATGCATCTGGCCATTCCCAGAATCCCTTAGTGTTCTTGTCACAGCCACAATGGTACGAATTAAAATGCCTGTTCCTTCTTTTACTGCCCTTGAGGGGAGGAAAATATTCCTGAAAGCTATGGTTTCACAATGGGTTGGCTTCTTTTCTTCGCCTCGGAGGGGCTGGAGGAAAGGTTGAGTGCAGCCTTCTCATGTGGAACATCTACTTTTTTCTCCTCGTTGCCATGGTGACTGAGCCACTGGCTGGTCTGGCACCGAGAGGTGCTCAATGACACCCAGTACCAGGGCAGCAAGAGAAAGGACTGGGAAGAGAAAGTGGAAGCATCCTTATTTCAATGTTTAATGGCCAGTATTTTCTGCTGGTGAATTTTCAAAAAATAAGCCATCAAGCGACAACATCTGCATCTGTCAGACTTAACCACTGTTCTCCAATAACTCAGTTTTGAGAACTGCAAATATTGCAGTACAGGTTGCCAACTACGTATTCAGAAACTGTAATAGGTATACACAGAATATACCTTAATGTAAGTGGCTTGCTCTGTCTCAGACTTGTTCTTTTTGTAATATGTGTCCCATGCAGTAATAAACAACATGAATTTCATCACTTCCAGGTCTTTAATCCTATTTCTGTCATGGTCTCAAAATCATGCTGCACTGGCATGAGCCAGAAAAAAAAATTGCTTACAGCTGCAAGAACTTGCAGGGAAATGAGCTCTTTCAAAATAATGAGCTATTAACCCATGGCACTGCTGCAGAGGCATTGCAGTGGTGTCAGCCACTGGTGTGTCAATAAACAACAAGCCAAATTAGAAGCGCATGTGAATTTGTTTCTGTAGATAATTCTTCTTTGATATAAACTGGAACAAGTCTGAGTGGTTGGATGAAAACACATTTGTGCTGAATTTGGCTCGAAAGAAAGGAAAGAAGAGGCCCTCAATTTAGGCTGTCTCCCTAGTTAGCACTATTCACATGCTCATTATTTGGGACAGGATTGAGCCTGTTCAATTGTTTTCCAAGAGATATTTCTGGAGGAAGTAAAATCCTTTCACCAGTTGAAAAAGGAGGGAAGGAAGGCAGACTTACGGATCAAAGGCCGCCAGCAGGAAGTTGAGCAGCAAGCTGATGGATTGCTCCACGTTGATCTGATGGGTCGTCGGCATCCGCTTGTTGAGCTGGTAGAAGATGGTTGAAATCACAGCTTCCAGGCGAGCCACGTTCAGTTCGATGCTGGGGTCCAGGTTGTTCAGGGCGTTTTCCCGCAAGGCTTCTATCACATTCCAGATGTCCACCAGGTGCACTAGGGGACAGGACAGAGAGACTCAGCTGGGAAAACGTGCTCCTGAAAGCAACTGAGACAAAGAGTCACCTCCTCCCACAGGGTGGGGAATAACACAACCATGTACAACATGCTTCATGAATAATTAAACGAATTAATGTGTTTTCCATCACCGAATATTGAATCTGGTGGAGGAATGAGCAAATAAAATTCAAATCCGTTAATAAGCAAACAATATATTGATATTACTAGTTGTAATGAGTACAGCTTCACCTGGGGAAATCATTCCTCATTGTATAAAGTATTCAAATAAAAGTCTGTATTTTAAAGAAATCACTGAAAGGTAAACATATGCTAATTGTTTTTCTGAACCATGCCTTTATGAATCCCCATTCAGAAATTACTCTTAGATATTAATTTGCATAGCAGATGGGCTTTTCAGAAGATCCTACGAATACTAACTGCTTATCACATACTGATATTTTGAAAATTCTTTTCAGCAATTTGTATGGAAAGCAAAATATTTTACAGAAACATAATTGTTACTGAGTCAGGGTAGAAAAGCTACAGTTAAACAAATAACACATAATGAAGTGATCCTAAAGTCATATTTTGTGTCATCTAAATCTATTTGCCAAATGATTTTTTATATCTCTCTCTTTGATGAAGTCCTGGTCTAAGCTGAATTTGATGGGGGCTGTTTTTACCTAGAAGGACAGCTTAAAGGACAATCTCTGCTCACCCTTCATATTGTACCCAAACAGAAATCTTGTTTGCGTAGCACTGTTATTGTGGCAGTACGACTGGCTTGCTGTGGATTGCCATTTCCAGAAGAGGTGGACTGTGCCAAAAATAAAGAAAACCCTACAGTAATTTAAAAATTGGATTTAGTTCAAACCTGAACTCAAAGGCACATCCCTTTAACTTACATATTATCTACTGTCCTACTAAAGTGACAATAAAAAACAAATCAGGAGGCTCAAGGTGCAAATTCTTTTTTTCATCAGAGAAACTACTGCACAGTTCTCATTACACAGCATGGGGATACGTCTTATGCTGTATCAAGAGCCACCTGTATGTGGAAGGAGATTATTTTTTTTTTGTGGATGGAGAAACTTAATTTAAATCCTTCTCATTATATTTTTACTTGATTGGTTTGCAGGTGCTGTCTTGGACTGCAATGTGACATGATGGTCTGATGGCAGGGAAATGTAAGCTGAGAGTAGATGGATGAGGAAACGAGATACAGTCATTTTACTTGTCTAGAATTTTGCCCTATGATTGGGTTTCCCTTCTTTTGCCTCAGGAATAAATAGCCTCCAACACCCTCCTAGTGCATGTGTAAGCCCAAAGAGGAGGATACACCACAGATGAGTGGTAACAGCAGCAGCAACTACTTTAGGGACTAGACAAGGCACTTTCCCCCTTCTTCTTGCTGTTCCCTAGCAAATAACTGTGAAAACCTACAAGATGCAGTTCCATTGTGACACCGAAGTATTTATTCTATCTTTGTATTAAAAGGAAACCTCTATAGGCAGGTTGCCTTCAAAATGTTATCCTGAATTAAGCTGATGTATTGGGTTTGCATGGCCAGATTTAGGTAGCAGGGCACTACAGGGGTGGTTTCTGTGAGAAGCTTCCAGTAGTTTCTCCCATGTTTGGCAGAGCCAATGCCAGCCGACTCCAGGAAGGACCAGCTGCTGGCCAAGTCTGCACCATCCAGAAATTTCTGGAGGAAGTGGTAACGCCTCTGGGATAACATACTTAAGAAGAATTAAAAAAAGGGTTTTGCACAGTTGTAATTACTGCCAGAGAATAGCAGGGTGAGAATATGTCAGAGGAACAGCCCTGTGCACAAGGCCAGTGGAAAGGAGGGGGAGGAGGTGCTCCAGGCACTGGAGCTGACATTCCCCTGCAGCCCATGGACATCCACGGGGGTGCAGAAATGCACCTGCAGCACATGAGGAGCAGGTGGGTGCCTGAGAGGGAGCTGTGAACCTGTGGGAGGCCCGTGCTGGAGCAGGGTCCTGGCAGAGACCTGCAGACCCATGGAGAGAGGAGCCCACAATGGAGCAGTGTCCTCATGGGACTTATGACTCTGTGGGGGACTCGTGCTGGAGCAGCCTGTCCTTGAAGGACTGCACCCTGTGAAAGAGTGACCCATGCTGCAGCAGTTTGTGGAGAACTGTTGTCTACAGGATGGACTCTGGGTGGAGAAATTCATGGAGAACTGTCTCCCATGGGAGGAATCCCAGGCTGGAGCAGGGGAAGGACTCCTCTCCCTGAGCAGCAGCACAAACAACCTGTAATGAACTGGCCATAATCCCCATTCCCCGTCTCCCTGTGCCACTGGGGTGGAGGAAGTAGAGCTTGTGAAGGGGGGGAGGAGTGGGGGAAAGGCGCTTTTAAGGTCTTATTTTACTTCTCATTATCCTGCTCTGATTCTGTTAGTAATAAATTCAATTATATCTCTAATTAGAATCTGTTTTGCCTGTGATGGTATTTGGTGGGTGATCTCTCTCTGTCCTTATCTCAACCCTTTGTTTTATTTTCTACCCCTTGACCAGCTGCAGAGGGGAGTGATAGAGAGGCTTTGGTGGGTGTCTGGCATCCAACCAGAGTCAACCCACTACAGCTGGGTGGGTGGAGTATACAACCTCTGAGCTCTTCTGTTTGTTTTCTAGCTGGTGGAAGAGCAACTTCCCCATTAAAAATCTGGCATAGGTCTCAGATCCTTTTAATGCAGTCATTCCCATTCCCACTCAACCAGTTTTCACTGTCGCAGAGGTAATCTGGACAAATGGAAGATGAATGATCTCCAGGAAGACAGCTGGCATGTCTGGGATAACTGACCCTTTCTGGGCAGCTTCTCCACGTGGCTCAGAGGCCAGAGAATGGAGGAAGTCACCAGCAAGCAGGCCATTGCCTGGTCCAGGAGAAACAGATTAATGAGCATTCCACTACATAAGGCAGCCAAGGAAAATACCAGAAATACAGAGCAATATGCCAGAAGATGCAGGAACAGGCTGGACCATGTGCATGTATTTTGTGGCGGTATTAGGGAGGTATAAGAGGCAGTATAAGAGGGAAGGACAGGCAAAAAGCAAAAGATGAAATGGGATGTCGCCCTCAAGGTCTATGGCCATGCAGGCTGTCGCTGGCCATGGCAGCTGTCTCTGGTCGTTCAGACCAAGCAGACGAAGAAGGTGCTTCCACCAGCAGTTTCACCAAGTTGGCTTCTGGTTATGTGTGCAAACCATCAAACATGAACTATAGAAAGATGACAACGTGAGAAATTGCCAGGCATAACAAATTGCAAAAGACAGAGTCATGCCATGTGCAGGTGGCTCACCTTGACTTGAGGCTACACTGACAAGAGAGCAATTCAAGAAACAGAACAAACAGGGGTACCAGCACTACTGACCAAGGCAGAAATTACTAGGACAACCTTTTCATAAATACTGAATAAGGATATAAAATCAGCAACATTAGAGCTGGTGGGAAAAGAATAAACAGGGACAGGCTGTTTACCTGGGAGTGCATGAGCATGGTAATGGAGAGAAGCATGAGAGTGGAAAAGGGCAATTTGAAGGGTAACAAATCATGTAATCAGAACTGCTGGGGTACCTTTCAAGCAGCCTGTGCAGGAATTGTTTTGATCATACATGTTCACTTCTGCAGTCACTGGAAGCTGTGATGGTTTCCCTAACATTGATAAAAAGTTACCTAGGGAGGAAGAACCAGACATCCAGACTCCCTAACAGTGAGAATTTCACGCAGTAATTAAACTTTAATTGCTGTAGCCTAGTAGTGGAAAATTCTTGAATAAAAGAATATGGAGGAAAAGAGCTGGCACTATGAATAAGGCTGAAATGGGGGTTGGTGTCTTTATTCTTCACATGATCTAGTATGATACTATGTGGCTGTCAGATTTTAATGTGGGGTTTTTTGTTGTTTTGTTTTCCTACTGATATTATATGTCTCATAACACAGTCACATCCAGAGTTAGTTTTGATGATGGTCTTAGGAAGGAAAATGTCCAGAGGCTAGCAGACATAGGACTTAATAACATCAGTATACTAAACACATCTGAGAGAAAATTACTGGTTTTATTGTTAACTCTAACCTGAAAGCCTCATAAGCTCTGCTGATGTTCATTGGTATGCCAGAAAGGTAGGGCACAAGACTAAGAAAATGACTTATTGGAAATTACACAGCTGTAAGAGTTCCCTACCCACCATGAAATATTAGTCTCAAGGAACTGCTGTGTATTTGTGCTATAAATAATTTTACTTGGGCTTTTTTTCTTTTCTCCAGAAACATTTTGGTTCCACTTGAAGCTGAATAAACAACAATCCTACTGCATTATTTTATTTTGCATTTTATTCATTAATTTTACACATATCTAAGAGGCTAGGAAGTAATATTTCCTGTAGGAGGAGATGGAAGATGGACATGAGCCAGACATTTAACAAGAACTACTAATTTTGAAAATACCTACTCAAATGTCTAGCTCCAAGCCACAAGGAGAGTTTGTTAGGCTGCTGTACAGATGGCTGAAGTCTCTGACCTTTACTCAAGTCAGTTGTTACGGACAAGAACCATGCAGCTAAATTAAACGCAAAAAACTAAGTGTCTACTGTTGACCGGTGAGAAAGGCTCCCTCTCATGTCAGTGAAAGAAAAAAGCACCTTAAAGCATCTCTTGGGAGACAGGTGGGATGAACAGTGCTTTGAATCTGCCCGTATTTCTTCACTGACTACAGTCAAAGCCTAAAGCAACATGTTTACATGAGACATGTAACCTCGGAGCTGGTAAAGTTAACCGAGTTGAATACCACACCTTCCTCCTTAAACGTTAAGAAAATATATCTTTACTAGTCTGACTGCTACATGAGCTAGAATAATTCAGGTTTTATATAAAATATGAATAATAAATACTTCAATCTGTATGCACAGCTACCAGATCCTGTCATAGTCACTACCTTTTACATTGCACCGCTTGACCTTGTTCAGGTGTAGTGCCCTACTGATCACCTCGAATTCTATTTTTTTTTAAGGTTACTCACATAGTAAGCAAACTTTTACATACTATATCATGCTGCCAAGTCAACCTGTCAGGATTGGCAAAGGGAAAGTAAAACAAAGGACTCTGCAAGCTCCACTCATTTGTACTAATATAAATTTATGCCTATAGCTAATGTGGAATCTGTATTCTTTTCAAGGTAATAACAGAATGTCAACCTTGCAAACTTTGCATAAGCTTACATTCCTCATCTTCTCTTTTACCCATTTTCCATAATACCTGCTACGCTCATTTATTTATTTATCCATCCCTGAGACTGTTTTAATCTCACTGAAGAAGGCATATCTCCTTACTTTGTTTGCACAACACGTAGTGCAATAAACCCCAAATCTGATTTCTACATGCTACTATGATGCTAACAAGAAGAGTTTGCAGAGTAACAAAGCAGCATATAAATGCAGGAGAGCTTTCTCTCTCCTAAAATCTGCCTTGAATTCCCTCAAGAGACTAAAACTCCAAAAGTTTGTTTTTAACTTCTAATTGCTGTTGTTGCTTTCGTTGCCTTGCCCACATTTCCCACTGAAAAGCAAATTATGCCTCAGCATGTGAAATATGCCCCTTCGGAAACAGATTTGGAAAACTAGAGAAATCTGTCAGTTGTTTCTTCAGTGCCAGCAGATGATCACTATGCAGTAGGAGTAAAAGCTGCTTGTATCTAATGCCTGTGTGATATAAGGCAATCAAAAACCACGAAGCCCAGCCAACCTTCATGGACCCTTCAGAACAGCCTCACACTCTGTAAACAGCACAGCTACGCAGGTGTAGATCTCACTCATTTGCCTCATGTCTGAAAAAAATGTAGGCAATCTCCATAAGCAATTGCTAAACTATGTTTCCCTTTAGATTTCCTGTTAAGTGATCTCTAAAGTCACAGCTAAGCTAAAGCTCTGCGTTATTACATCTTCTATGGTGAACACTGTCTGCTAATTTAACTTCTGTGACATTATGTAATATTTAAACAGCATCACAGAAGGTTTCATATTTGAGCATGCTCAGTAACAGACATTAGCGAACGTAAGTAAAGTTCAGTGTCTGGACAGAAGTGGGACGACACAGATGAGGAGCATTACAGATGGCTGCCATTCACTCCACAGCAACTGTTACCAAAAAGTGCCCTCTTTGAGGAGACCCAGGCTGAACTGCAGAGAATTAAGATTAATGCATGAAAATACACTCCAAACAGCAAATGTTATTTCCTTCAGTGGACTCCTTCAGCTGTTAAAACAACATTTGGAGAGTGCCTGTTGCCAGCGTATTGAGACAGAATGGATCAGTCTCTCCCTGCAGGATGCAAGGGTGGACGAAGATGGCTGGCTCAGCTTGAAAGGAGTTTTGTATTTTCCTCAGTTTTCAGATACCTTTAAGTTTTACATCCTGCCCTTCTGCCTTTACCTGTGTTCAGAATACCTTTTCCTTTTACTTTTTACTACTTCTATAATGAAAACGAGCAATTAGTATTTACAGTGCAGAATTCCGTCACCTACAACTCTGTCAACAGGTCAATTTGTGCAAGAGATGTACCCTGGATACATTTAAAGAAAACAGACTTTAGCAATCTTATGTTGCTCATTAGACACACATGTCAGTTTTACTGATCTTGATCTTCAGGTATTTCCTAGGCTCTTCATTCTTCAAAAAACCAACGTATTTTTAATTTATTGTAACTAGTAACTTTAATTTATTGGCACTAAGTAATTTTCTCTTTGCTAGATACAGTATCTTAATAGCCAAAATGAGAGAGAAGAGATGGATTTCACTCCCTTTTTTTCAACTCAAAGCAAAGAAATTAATATTTACTTAGGCAGTGAAAAATGAATTTTTCTCTCCATCATGCAACTTATAATTATGGAAAGGCTGTGCGATACAGATAATCTTGGTTATATCACTAATCTCAAAGGAGGCAGATTACTTCAAACATCAGCTGTCAAGAAATGATGTTGCCCTAAGCAAACATAAAAATGAAAAAACTGTAGCAAAGTTTATCGTCTAAGTAGTAAAAAAGAAAAAAAAATTAAAAACAGTCTCTGTGCTTAAGCTTTCTTACCATTAAATGGATCCACTTATACGAAAATCCTCATCTGTTCTATTTCATTTTTTTGTATTACACCTGAACCATGAACTTCACAAGGTTACCTCTCCATTTATTACTAAATGAACATGGAAGAGGAGACTACATTTAATCAAACACAGGAAATTACTAAATTAGGGCTTTAACAATCCATTCAAAATTTATTTAACATATAGTAGGTCTAAGCAAATATAAGTTAAACATGTTCAAGTGATAGTTAGGATTGAAATCCTCCTTGATGTATTTTCCTTTGTCGGCGAATATTAGAAAAACTTATAAAGAAATATTAATTTAAATTATTTCCAAAACTTTACTATACATTTCATGAAGATTTTAGTCCAGCAAAGCTCTTACACACATGCTTGAGTTTAAGCATACTTGTACTGTCATTTGAAATCAATGGCACTTGACTGTATGTCGGGTATTTCAGGTGGATTCCATTAAAAAGGAAAGATTTATGCTTCCTTGTCTAACAATCCTAAAAATATTATAAAATATGTTAGACGATTCTTTTTTTTTCATTAGAATCTATGAACCCATCACAAATCTGGGTATTGGAGCCATTTGTCATCGTCATTGCTAAGAAGCCCTGGGAAGTTATTCACATTTTCTGTTTGGATCCCTCTCTCCTGCTGCCAGGCAGGTAACAGAGGACTGACCGAGGCGTGTTTTTCCTCTAAACTACACCTGTTGGTGGCCAAGCTGCCGCTCAAATCAGTCAGCTGTAGTGTGATCACTGAAAGCTTTACCTGCACATCCCACCACTACGCAGATCAAAGTGCCAGGGATGAAGCCTTGCAGTTTTTTATGCTCTGTGGATACCAAATTACATGAAAAAGAAAATATACCAGGGTGTTGCTTCTGCTCAAGCTAAAATGAGGTACTCTTTGGCAGGGTACACCTGGTGACAGCTGTCACTCTACACAGCCAGGCATATCCAGACTACTTATGGCCCAAATATCTGAACCAGTCTCCAGTCTGTACCTGGATATGTCCTGGATGTTCCTGTTCCTGCTCCCATCTCTCTCAGGCTTCTAATCTACCTCCCTTGCCCACTGTTGCTGCCAGGCAATGTTCATATAGCCCAGTGATTTCTAGCACAGCTGGGCACCTGCTAGGCAGCTGATGCAACTGTTTAGCACCTTCCTTAACGACCTGAATGATGGGACAGAATACCCTCAGCAAGTCTGCAGGTGACACAAAACCAGGAAGAGTGACTGATACTCCACAGCTGGGCTGCCACTAAGAGGGACCTCACTAGGCTGGAGAAATATGCAAACAGGAATTTCAGGAAGGGCAACAAATGGAAATACAGAGTACTGAACATCGAAAGGAAGAACCCCATGTACCAATACAGGCTGGATGCTGACCTGCAATATGTGTTTGAAGCAAAGGCAGACAGCATCCTCCCTGGCTGCACTGGGCAATGTACTGCCAGCAGGTGGAAGGAAGTGACCCTTCCCCTCTACTCTGCCTTGGTGACAGCGAAGATCATGAAGGGACTGGAGCATATGGAGAGAGGCTGAGAGAGGTGGGACTGCTCAGACTACAGGAAGGCAGGCTCAGGACAGCTTTTTACAAGTGTGTATAAACATCTGGCCACCATGATTAGAGGGATGGAGAACCTTTCCTATGAGGAAAGGCAAGGACAATTGGGATTGTTTAGCCTGGAGAAGACAAGGCTTTGTGGTGACCCTACTGCAGTCTTCCAGTACCTGAAGAGAGCCTACAAGAGAACTGGAGAGGAACATTTACAAGGGCATGTAGTGATAAGACAAGGGGGAATGGGTTTAAACTGAGAGTAGGTTTAGATCAGATATGAGGAAGAAATTCTTCACTGTCAGGGTGGTGAGGCACTGGAACAAGTTGCCCAGAGAAGTTGTGGATGCCCCATTGCTGGACGTGTTCAAGGCCAGGCTGGATGGGGATTTGAGCAACCTGGTCTAGAGGAAGGTATCTCTGCTCATGGCAGGGGGGTTAGAACAAGATGATCTTTAAGGTCCCTTTCAAACCAAGACATTTTATGATTCTATGATCCAATGCAAGGGAGTAGAGAACGTGGAGCCATACTCTTCTCAGGGAAAGGAGAGTGAAAGGACTGACGGAAATGGGCACAAATTAAAATACAGAAAAGCATTTAAATGTAAGGCAAAGATTTTCCCTGTGAGGATTTTCAACCACTGTGATATTGCCCACAAAGGCTGTGGAGTCTCCATTCTTGAAAATAATCAAACCTGAACAGGACAAAACCCTGAGCAATCTGCTGTAGCTTACCCTGTTCTCTCCAGAAGTCCCTGCCAACCTCAGTGACTCAGTGATGTCCCTGTTTAATCATGAACCCATACTGCAAAAACACAGTAACTATTATTGGAAAGGAATCAGTGCTGCCCCACTGACCTTTCTCTAAAATCATTACTCAAGTAAGCTGTGCTCCAAAGCCCTTTCCTAACACATGTAATAAATAAAAACACCACAGAACCTACCCTGAGGCCCCCTGAATGTTTGAGAAAGAGTCCTCCACATCCTCAAGAGGTTTTGTGTGAGGTGTACAGCAGGCCTTCACAGCACTGTGTGCACTCAGGTATTCCCTTTAGCTTTCCCTTGATGGCCAAGGGATTTCAGAGGGAGGCCATGGTTCCCTTTAGTCCCCTGTCAGCTGCATGCATTCCTCCTCCTCCTCTTCACCTTTTTGCCTGTGCTGTGAGACTGCACAGGCTCAGCAGGAAGCTGGAATAAGGCTATCCACTCCCACCTGCCCATCCCAGTGGTGAGGAGTGCCTGGGTTAGGAACTGAACATTTAGATCAGCCAACAGAAACAGCTTTTTCCTGAACCCATGTGCATATGGAGTAAGTCAGCTGCATTTGGACTCACTGGATTCACGCACACCATCCGTCCATGTGATGCCACATGGGACAAGTGATGTCCCAGCCATCAGGAGCTGGGTTGTCTGTGCATGTGCCAGCCAGCTGCACACTGCATGCACAAAACACATTCCTGAGGCGGTGCCAAACCTGGCTGCTGGGTGTCTGGAAATCTGCAGGATATGATGTGTACAACTGAGGCACTGAAAATTTAGGGAAAGTTTTAAAGGTTCCCCTGTCTGCATACCTGGGCTGGCATCCCATTATACTCTACCTATGTTGTGCCCAGAAGGCAAAATGAGTTATTCTAAAACCTCCTGGGATTCTGATCACAGCACTTTGGTCAAGTGTCACTAATGAGGAATAATCATTAGGCTAACAGTACACTGAAATGTGGTCTTTTCACTTTTAATATGGTACCTGACAAATCCACCAAGGTGTATGAGTGTGTAAAGATATCCAGTAAAATTCCTCTCTTACGCATTAATTTAATTTACAACAGAAGTTCCTTCTTCCCCTGCTGTCAATTCCTGACCATCTTGTCTCACCTATATTTAACCTAAGCCTGAAGGGCTCTCTGTGGGTGGCAGAAGCCATCAGTCTCCTCAAGGAGCAGCACTAATGACAGTCAATTCTGCAAAAGGGAACAGTGGGTGATCCACTCTGAGTGCTGGGCTGGGAAACTGTTGTCATCTACTTGCCACCCAGATGCTGGCAAAGTTTCCTTTTTTATAAACGTGCTTTGAAATTATTTATTTGAAATGATGACTGAAGTATGACATATATAAAAGGAAATAATAAAAAAAAAATCTAACTCTAAGCTTCTTAGTATTTTGATGAAAACCAGAAAAGAATTAAAACCCTGCCCTGTTGCTAAGAAGTCAATAACAATGGTTTAAGTCCATTGATTACACATAATTTTCTTATTTTAAGAGTTAAACATATTTATGAATTAAAGACCAACAAGCAAATAGCAGACCTGTTGCTACCTGTATTCCACAGTCAGAAACTCTATAACCACCCCCTTTGCAAAAGGCAATGGTATTTCTAGACCATGTCTCTATTATTCTTGCAATCCCACTATAAAACTCTTTTAATGACGACAGCTTTATTGCTTTATTTGTGGCACTGTGTGATCAGGCCTCAGTCTGACTTAATAGTTCCTTCACAAGGGTTTTGCAAGTGTCAGCTTTTAAATAGCCGAAGAACTCATGAGGTAACAACACTTGGTCAATAGATATGTATGACACACAACAGCTTTCTCATTTCTCTTAAAAAAGCTCGGTTTGCCTTACATTTGAGTTCTCAGGTCAATTTGTAAAATATAGAACTGGTGAACCTGACAGTGAATACAGCAACTGAATCATGGAGACTTTCAAAAAATGTTTCCAGAGGAGAATCAGAAGCCACGTCTAACCCTCCTGCTTGGGAGATTAAAGCAGAAGTTCAGAAACGCCTGAGCATACGAGGAGGAAGCCATAACGCGAGAGGCTGGCGCAGCTCAGATGGTGTGTAAGAACGCACGACACACCAGCTGAGATCTCCGACAGCCGGCGGGACACGCTGCACAAGCTCCCGGCGGCCGCGGTCCTCGCCACAGGATGGCACTACTGGGTACTGTATTTTAAACGCAGCCACGCTCGCTCCAACATTTTAACTCTCTCCTGGCACGATGTCCAGCGAGACAGCGCGAATCAAAGGCGGTGCATCCCCACCGCTGTCTCCCGAAAATGGCCTTGTCTCCGTATTTAGTCGAATCAAGGCTATGTGCGTGGAGATGTGGCTGTGTGGATGCCCTGTACCGGCGATCACATGTGGCAGGCAAACAATGCCAGACACGTGCGGTGGAAAAGGCACAATGTCTTCGTGCTGGATGTCCCTATTACAGTGATAACATCTTCTCCAGCAGTATGCTTCTTCAAATGCCAAGTCTGACTTATACCGCATCCTTCTTTCACCAATAATTTCCTTTTTCCCTGTGATACAACCGCTGCCAGCTCCATCCACCCACCCCGAAACACTCCCCGTGCCACAAGAGGACTACAGCTTGCTTGGCGCTGTTACCAGCCAAAAGCAAGTGTAGAGTGAATGCAAATGTTAACGAATTGGGTTATTTACGTTTTTCATTAATTTTGAAGCGGTGCACGTTACCAGTTTAAGGATACAGGGTATTATCCCCAATCTCATATTAACTGCTCCTTCCTTTAAAAAACAGCTTGTGATGATAAGGGAAAATGTGATTTTAACAGTTCTTTACAATAATTTCTTACCTAATAGCAACAGAAAACAAGCTGAGATTACATTATCAATCTTTAAAGTTCAGTCATATCACAAAGGTCAATGAAAAAGAATGAACATCTATTATACATTTAAAACTGCTTGAAAACAAAAGCTCTCCTTGGCATATATCCTGTTTTTCAGAGTGTGATCCATGGTTACTTTGTTTTCTGTAGTATTATTTTTTTTAAATAATTTAGGTTTGGCCACACTGTAAACAGCAACACAAGGTACAGAATACTAATGAAAGATGAATCATTCACTTTCTTGAATATAAAAGATGTGATATTTTACATATATGCAAATTCTTAACCTGATCCTTATTCTACTAATTTAAGTATTTTCTTATGTAATGTGGACTGAATTTGACCCATAACATTTTCATCAATTAAAAATAATTAGAGAAATTCTTAAGCTGAACTTAATGCTTGTGTAAACAGTCTGATACCACAACTGCATTTTCCATCCCCAGAGCAGAAGAGACTTACTAAAGACTGTTAGCATATGCTTCTCTCTTATGAAGAGTTTGGTTCAGTCCAGAGGGTTTCTGGGAAAAATCCCAGTACCAACTTAGGCTGTTGAGAGTGAGAGCACTGCTGTGAAGCAGGACAATTCATGTGACACACAGGATTATGGTGAAAAAGCATCTTATGCCTGAAGCCGTAAGGACAGTTCAGACCTTTTGCTGAGACTGATAATCAAGTTGCTAATTACTGTCATAGGTTCAAGTTTTCATATGTATTTAATCATGCATTCCTTTTGAAAACAACGCAATTTATTTGCCCCAAAATCTTCTGGGATATGACCCATAATCAGCTTGAAAAGAGGGAAAGATGGATCCTGGTATCTGGAATATCCATTTTTGGGGTATTAATTTCATTTGAGTAGACAGCTTCTTATTCAGAGAAACTATACAGAATATGTAACTAAACTCTGACTTTGTGTTCACACAATCTCTCCAGATTTTCTCTCCTGACATTACTCATATTCAAAGCAATGCCTTCTGCAAGAGTGGGTCGGTGCTCCACTTCCCCAGCTGATTCCCTCAGTAACCAGGACTCCCAAACCAGAAGGCAACTGCAGCATCTCCCCTTAAAAAATCATGCTCTAAAACTCCACATCTCTTGAGGAAATAAGGACTAGGCAAAGGAGAAAAGCTCCAGTTGACACAAACATAGCTTGACAATCAGCAACACTGAGAAAGTCAGCAAGACTGCAGAACGTGCAATGACAGATAAATGAGATTTAGGTGAAGTTTCGCACATCTATCCTTCCCCCTGTGTGCGACAGAAGCTCTTTAATGATGTTGTTAGGGCCCCTAGATGGAGTAAGAGTCTCGATGTACATGGGCACTTATCTGTCATCCTGTATTTTACACATGCAGTCCTTAAAGATATCCTGCAAATCCAAGACAAAATAAAGAGTTTCAAGGCAAAATATAGATGAATGAACTGTGGAAAATTAAACTCGGGGAAGATCAGGACCTTTACAAGAGATGCAGTATGATACTAGTGTCAACTTCATTTATCGGAAATTGAGTTCAACCTCCTCAAACAATACACACTGAGAGACGGATTCATTCTTTCCTTTGTGCCATAGTGATGTCAATGAGTTCAAATGAGTTACTTTCAATTTACTCCCTGTCAGGAAAGGAGACATCTGTCTATCCATCCACATGGACCAAAGAAAAGGCTGAGCACACAGAGGACTTCTGTGGAATTAGCCCACACTTTTCTCGGTAAAGAAAATACCCTGCTAGAAAACCTCTGCAGCCAAAAATAGTATCACAGATACAACTCAGTCTGAATTCACCCTGGGAATGCCTTGATTCAGCACAAGGAAAATGCCTCTGTAAAGCCATTGTATATCACAAACATTAATGCCAGGAAGCTTAATGTTCATTGTACAGAGACCCAGAACTGTATTAATAACAATACCCACTGAGGACATTTTATTGTGCAGTCCCTTCACACTTACAAAAGCAGGAAATTATTTTTATGGCCAACATCTTCTGTTTGCACAATTTGTCCTAGCATACCAGATAGTTGCTGTATGAAATCTTCCACTAAGACTTACAGAAAATAAAACTAGATGCAGTAAAATATGACACAATAGCTAAGTTAAAACTTCTCTCTGAATATTCCGGGTGTTATGAAGCTGATCTATATTACTAGAGTTACACAGACTTGACTTTTGATGTAACTGAAAACAAATGAGCATGGAAAAAACCACTCTTCGGGAATTACAGGAGGAGAGAATTATAATAAAAATTACATCAGGTCCTGTTGTTCTTACTTGCCTTCTAGGGACTATTTGCTATTTTCACCATGAAGAAGCCCATAATCGCTGAGAACATTCACCACTGGCTGTGGCTGGCACCAGAGTGGGCTGGCTCCACAGTGGGTTCATTTGTAAAAGTTACTGGAGACAGGAATGAGGAATGGCTGGAGACAGGTAAGACTTTCCGTGTGAGGTTGTGATGGAGACTGCTGTTTAGGCAGGAAGATGGTGCAGACTGTGGTTAAGGTGGAGGAAAGGTCCGTAGTACCTACTCGTTCTCCTGAGCTGACTGACAGCTTAGAAACCAGGACAGGGCAAAAAAAAGTTCAGCAAAATACCCAAACTGGCAGATGCAATGGAGGAGGACTTCAAAACATCAGGAGGAATTTCTCCTCTGGAAGGGTTGTTAAGCATTGGAATAGGCTGCCCAGGGAGCTAGCTGGGGGAGTCATCACCCCTGGAGGTGTTCAAGAAATGCCTAGACATGGTACTAAGTGCTGTGGTCTAGCTGACAAGGTGGTGATGGGTCAAAGGTTGGACTTGATGATCTTGGAGGTCTTTTCCAGTCTTCATAATTCTGTGATTCTGTGAATGCAATGCTACAATATACATATTGAGCAAAACAGTCGAGCTTATCCTGTCAGGAATCTGCAAGGACATAAAAACAGTCCCTTAGTCTCTACAGAAAACATGTATGTATGCACTGAGCTCATGTATGACTCCTCAAGAATAATTACTTCAAGTCCAGAATGGAGATGCAGGGCTTCAAGATGAAGGTCCTTAGGAACAAAGGTCCATGATCACCAAACTCACTGGTAACTGCTCCAAAGATGACTTGTTACTTCTTTTCCCCCTTTCCACATAAACAGGATGTCATACAGAAAAACCCCTGAGAGAATGACCCATATGTGACAGGCATTATGCCACACTGCTTAATGCACTCTGACACATTATGGAGGTGCTCACTCACGCGACGTCGCGGCAGACCCAGCAAAATACCCAAACAGGACAGATCAGAACAGCCCAAGGAAAGGGAACAAAGGCTCAAGTCTAAGAGAGGGTTTGCCTGAAAAAATGTTCTTGGAACCAAGAGGATAACAGAAAGAGAGAGCAGACAAGAGAATGAGGGTTGCAGAGAAATCAGACATAAAGCAAATACCACAGATAATGACATGAAGCTGAAGAAGGGACAGGGAAATAATGAAAGTGACTTACAAACAGCAAAAGATTGAGGGGAAAAACATGACAGTGAAAGAAGAAAAAGCTCTCATGCAGAGAATAAGAAGATACAGTGATTCTGTGATCACGAAGGTATTGGTTTGTTGGTTTGTTTCCATCAAACAGTATGTCTACATGCATTTTGCAATTTTTAGACTGTCCACAAGACTACCATCATAATAATAACAATAACAACAAGAATAACAATAATAATAGTAATAATAAATTATATTCTTCTGTTTGAAGTGTTTATTAGGAGGACCAATGTGAAACAGGATAAAAAACTTTCTGGATTGGGGTAACTAAGCCAAAGGCTGCCAGACAAAGGTGAGTGATGCCTATCACCAGCAGCAGATGTTCAGAGACATGAGGGGGAACGGAACAGACTGTCCAACCTTACACGTTCATCAGGAAAGCCATCAGAAATAGCACAGTGAATGGCAGCCTTCACAGAGTTCAGGAAGTCAGTAAGAAGAGATTTTCAGCTATGATCCAATTACAAAAGCTGTCTGCATTCAGGCAGAGCTGTGCCACCTGTGTAGCAGAGGGCAGCATGTAGGTATACTTGTGACGTGACCTAGGCCACGTGTCTGTCAACTTCAGTCTTAAAGAAAGCCAAATCAGTCATTTTCCTCTCTAAAGGACAAAATAATATTAGCTGACAATCTTCTGCAACTCCAGCTTTCAACAGGAGCCACCTGGGATCATGGGTGTGTTTGAAAAATCAATCTCTAAGCAACTGAAAGAGATTTAAGGTAGATATCCATGTTTCACTCCTTTTGACATTAAAATTAATTCCAAATATCCACTAATAGCTCTTGTCTCAGTCTTGGAAGAGACAGACTTGCAGTGGCAGCCTTTAAAAGCAAATACTCAGGGACATCGGAGATAACACAACCCTCTTATATAACAAGAGTACACTTCATGCTAACACTGAAGAAAAGGCTGAACAGCAGTCCCTCAATGAACATGCCAAATATACAGGTTATATGCCAGCTCTCTAACAGCTATCATGATTGTCAAGCATATTAATAAATTTTTACAGTTGAAAGGAAAAGAAAATCTGAACCTATTCTCAGGATATTGTGCTCTGAGCGAACACTTACAGACTAAGGATTTGTCTGCAGGGAATATGCTAAATCAAGCCCTTTTGAACTTTTGATTAAATAATTGATGCATAATGCAGAATGTATAATATATGCATCCTTTCTCCATAGTTGCCTGGAAACCCATATGGAACAGTACTAGCAATTCCAGAAGCATTTAGTCTCTGAGTCGTTGGTGAAGACAAAGGAACAAAAAAGTTTGTAAAATCATTAACTCATCTCTCTTTCCATTCTTCAAATACTGCAGGATACCAGAATTAGTAACTGACACAGTGGTATCATGACTCCTGTAATATAGAGTGGCTTTTTTTTAAAGCTGTATCTCTTGGAGCCCAGTGAATAATGCCATTCACTGTAAGGGAACTTGTAAGACTCAGCTTTTGTTAAAATAGAAAACAAAGAACACAACTAATATTTCCAGCCTCTACCTTTATGTAATGGTAATAAGCCAGTCATAGAATATCCAAGGTGGTCAACAGAGAAGAACAAAAGTAAGAATGCAAAATGGTGATTTTCTTTTCAAATTAAAGGATTTTAAACAAATCTCATAAGAGACTGATCATTCAGGGTTTAGAAGAATATGAGAATCCCATGATCACAAATTCAAGAGGCAGATTGTTTCAAATTGCAGCCAAGAAGACCTTTTGCACTTCTCAAGTAGGCAACACTGCTTGTCATTCAGTTTGATTGCTCTGTGACCCAGCCTGAAACTATCTTGTGCTTTATTGCTTCCAAGATGAAATGAAAAACAGGATAAAACCCAACAATGAGAACAGAGCACTAACCATGGAAACCTACAGTGATGAAGGACTAAATTATTTAATCTACAAAATTCTGTAATCATCATAATTTGGTGGCTCTGTTTCTGATGGTCATCCTGAGAAAAAGAAGGGCAAGCACAAAACTGCATGGGCTATACAGTTCTTGAGATGTAAAAGGCTGGATAGTGACAGTGAATACCTCCTGCCATGGCAGGGATCTTCATGGGATTCTTGCACCTTTGCACATTTGTTGTGCACTCTATTTCACATTTGAGAAAATCAATACTCACTGAGTCAAAGGACGAACGTCTTTATACTACACTGTCAAGAGTTCTAGTTTGAGTAAAGAGAAGCAGTTACATGGTCCTACATCAATCAACACATAAAGATGAAAGATTTGGTGGTTAAACATCAACAGGACAGACTGGAACACTTGTGAATATCCTGTAGCTTTGTGTTTAGGGAACTCTTTTGGATATCAAAGATCAACGCAGATCTTCTCATGCAGAAGAGAAAGTTGAACTTGGATGTCCTGTTAACTTCCTCAGCCACTGGATAACACAAAAGTCACAGCACCATTTCCAGTGTGGAATCAAGACTTGCTTATCCTTTCCTTTTACTACAAGTACCAGATATTGTGTCTTTTCATTTTATGGTGAATGGCATGTTGAATGGGATGGGATAAAATGATATTTTAAGTGTCAGCCCAGCATAGAAAAAATACAGTCAAACCCCAAACCCCAGCAATTTTATTTAGGTTAAATCAATTCCTTTTTTAAAAACTGCTTGCCATCATGATGAGGGCCAGTAGCTCATACAGGCTGATCTCATCATTTCATACCCAGATTGTCAGTTTCTAGGACAAACGCATTTTCAGCAGCTCGCTGTAGCATTACAGGAGGTCTAAGAGGACAGACAGAAAAGAGCTTTAAGAAAAGCATCTAAAAATAATGTATTTTTCATTTTCACCAGGAAATTATTACATTTCAGGAGGGGAGAAATTATCCTAACTTAAAACAAATGTAAAAAGGCAGATCAGATCAGATCAGGGAAGCACCCAAAAGCATGTATGGAGATTACTCTGACATGCCCACGTGCCTCAGCCGTGACTACACAAGCCCAGAGGAAGTACAACAAAGAGCAGGTTGGAGGTGGAGGAGACTGCCTCGCACATACATAAGGTTTCCATCACAGTCATGGCAGCTGTGCTCCCCATGTGGAAACAGCTGTACTACAACCTGGATAGGCCAAAAGAATAAAAAAAATAAAAATCACTCACAAAGAACAATATTAAAGGGAGAAACAAAGACACCAACACCCTAAGGTGTTGAGATAAACTGCCGGAAAAACAAGCTCCCTTTTTGTCTGCACTAATTAAGCCACATGTTACCATCACCAGCACAGCTTTTGATTCACACTTTCAACTATCAATGATTTATTCTGATCTAGGGAAATCAGCAAAATCTGCTTTTGCAGCCACAGTCGCAGAATGATCTCACAACACATTTAGGATAGCTCATCAAGGACAGCAGTAGTTTTCCAGCCATACAGTTCTGTATTAGTGAGTGACGTTCAGTGGTATAATGGTTTTGATTATGATATGTTGTTATGTCCTACTCCTGGCTGTCACCATACCCCAGAGGGAAATTGCATGTGAACATGGTATTTTATCTCAGCATGTTAACAAATTCACTGAGAACCAAGTACTAAAATAAATCAACTGCACAATGATCACTGGGAATAACTATAACTTGTGGGTTTTGGTGGTTCCCGGCTACTGGTGAATGTCCAGAGATATGTCTAACTGCTGTCATTGGTCTTTCATCCTCATTTTAGGAAAGCCTATGATGCTTCTGTGCCTGGATGCCATGGATAAACAGCAGCAAATCAACCTTGCCATGACAGCATTTTCCTGGCAGTAAGGGGAGATGAGCAGGAGTTATGTTTGCTGAGAATGTATTCAGGGGCTCCAAAACCTGCTCCAATGCACTGGAAGTGAAATAAAGGACAATACTCTCCTGTTTGACTTGGTCAGAGCAACATCGGTTCACAGGTTTTCAGGTTCTGTGATTGTTTCAGATCTCATGGTGCTCACCCGTAGTTTTTCCCTCTCCCTCCTTGATGTTTGCAATGTGCACTATCTAGGACCACCTTTAAGCACATTTAGAAAATATTTGTGATAAATTCAGCTACTCCTATTTGGTATATTTAGTACAGTCCAGACTGGAATAAACACATGCCATGTTTGATCAGGTTCCTGTACCTGCTTTCTACCTGCTTTTATTACCCCAAATAATGAAATTTAACCTCAAACAATTAGGGTGCTGCTATTTCCGAGGCTATATCCAACACTATCCGCCAGTAAGCGGCCACAGTCAGCTCACACACTCCTTGCTTTTCAGTCTGGGATTTCAAGATGATATAATCACCAGCAATGCGTTCTCCAGGGTCCATCTGTCCACAACTCTTCACATTCCTTTGGAATTATTCATGCCCAAATCTCAACATCTTCTCAAGACTTCTTTAGTATTTATTTGATTTTTTTCTTTTTTTTTTCCAGAAGAGGCATCTATGTCTTGTGCTGTTACCTATAACTTAGGGAAGACTATTGCTATTGCAACAGGTCTATTGTTACAGGAGTTCTGTAAAGCAATCAGCAAGTAGCCTGCAATTATCTCTTTCTATACCCACCACATCCTCAAAGGTACCTACATTACTTACAGAGTTTCTCTTTTCATTATTTCCAATTTTAGAAATTGTCAGCAGAAATAAGAAGCATAAAATTATTTTATATTCATGGTGAATTAACAAGGTTTCCCAGCTTTTAGGATTTCTACATTCAGAACGTCACGTGTCTCCCGCTTTTGGGATTTTTGTCACATATTGCATCCCACATTTGGGCACTAAGCAGATTCATAGGTGTGGCAACAATAATTTGTAAATGTTATTATTATTTATTTGCAGGGTTAACTTAGGTAAAGAGGAACGCTTAAATTTGCAGGAATTTTTCTTTGAAAGATAACAGAGATTTTTCAAATTTATCTACTTTTTTTTCCTGAGTCCTTAAGAAGAATTTCTTGCTTTTCTGAAGAACGAGGCTGAACTGGATTAAATTCTATCCTGTTTGACAAATAATTGCAATGACTGATAATGACTTTTCACACTTTGATGACTGTATTTAAACTGTCGCTTTAAAATGCTCAGAGACATTTTTATAAAAGAAATACTTTCCACACACAGAGTATTTCCCCGAAGTTTTATAGAATTATCAGAAGGACATATACTTGCAATTTTGAAGACTGTTGGCTAAATATCTGCAAAGAAATTTTCTTCTTATGAAAATGAAATAATTTCACAAAGCAAATTATTTGATTAATAGGGTTAGTACTCTAGGTGCAACATAGGTAGTGATATTCTGGTAAAAGGTGGTAAACTGTCATTTTCTCTACCATTTTTGCCCAGATAGTTTAACTAGTTTCAGGATAAACTCTGCAAGAGAGAACGGCTCTCAGAATATGATTTTTTGCCCATTGCATACTGCCTACCTTGCCAGTAAAACCCAGCCTGCTGCTGAAGGTTTCAGCAAAAAACAGCTTTTGTACTGAGAGAAGAATTCACAAAGGAAGGCCAGGAGACGAACCTGTGTCTGTGTCTGCATTAAAGGCAGCAGAAACAAACAGTGCACTGTGTGTGATAAGTGTAGCTGCCTGTTAAACGGTATTCCATGGCTGCCTATGCTAATGGGCACCTCCGGGTAAAAAAGATGGTGCTAATAAAGCCTCTGCTCTGCTCTCCTTGGAACAAACACTTCTGGCACTCAAAGCAGCTCTCTGCTTCCATCCTCATATACCTTCAGACTGTAGCCAAGAGCAGTTCTCTGCAATTTATTAAATTAGCTCTTTAAAAGAACCCCTCAAATACAGTATTTTCAAGCAAATTTTCCCTAATAAGTCTGGGCCAGTGTGCCAGAGCAGGGCAGGAGAGCACAGCTGAAAGAAGACAAGAATGGCTTGAGTGACAGGAGGTGCTATGCACTGGGAGTGGAGCAGAGCTGTCTTTGAGCTGTTTCGTGTTATATTCTACCCTAAATGAAGCAGCTCAGATGCAGCAGAAAGGTTTTTTTCCCTGTGAACTCTTTTTTTTTTTTGTATCGCGAACTTACTGCTGGGTGGTGCATAACGACAATTTCTGTAGGGGAAGAAAATCCCCCAAAACAGTAGGTGACATGACCCAGAGGTCTGATATTAACCATTTCAAGGGCAGTGCTCAGTTCAGTGGCTCTATGTTTAGCAGCTCTTTCTTGGACAGCCATTGCTTGAATACCTGTCAGGTGAATGAATTACTTCTTTTCCCACTGATAAGTGAAACCCATCTGGGAGAGCAGCAGTCTACCCGAAACAACCAGAAGAAAACTGTACTCGATGGTGGAAAGACACACACAATCCAGCTTGTTCCAGAGCAACAGGCATTATTCCTTAAGTTGCACAGAACCTAATTCTTAGGATGGCATTTTAAGTTTCTCCTTTTTTTTCCCCCCTTCAGAAGAGATTGATACAGTATAAATCTTGAAACAAGATCAGCAAATTACTCCTCCTAGGTTATCAACGGAGACTAGAAGTTAAGACCTGTCCATGAGTGACTTGGCACAAGCTGGCAAACTGCAGGGCATCTGCACTAATTCTTTATGAAGAGAACCAACAGTTCCACAAAAGCAGATTGCAGTTGATAAATAAGAGGCACAAAATTAAGACTAACAACCAGTGTATTTTCAGCCAGCCAGACACTCCCAGCAGCGAGGCTATTGTTAGCCCTTAGGTTTTTTCTCATTTGCTTTGCATGCAGTTGCATACGTACTTTGCTATCACTGCCCATTTAATTGGATACTTTTATCACCTCAGACTACTGTATTCTGCTACCATGAAAATGAAGTGAAAATTTTATCCTCCTAAACATAAGATTTAAAAAACTAAAGAACTGAATGCAACATAATAGTGTCTTTCAACACATTTTCTCCTGTTTGGGAGAAGCCAGCTGCCAGGCAGGTACTAACCCCACCCTGAGTTTTGTGTCTGGCAGACTGCTCATAATGCGATACCAAACATTCAATTCATACTTCAGCTAAGGACATATTAAAAATACGAAAAGCGTGCTACGGAAGTGATTAAACTATCAGCTCTGTGGCTAATAACAGAGTAAACACTCTCCAAAATATTTTTCATCACAACTTGGCCTCTCCAGTATGTTTGGACAGCATAAGCTAAACATTTCTGTAACACAGACAGATGTAACCCCAAAATTAGGAACTTAACAGGGTGGTAAATTTCTATCTACAGTGAGCATTTTTTAACATACTTACCACTGTGTGTAGCACAAGCATAGCCAGGTTGTCATTCTAGTCTATATATGAGGACTAAAACCCACTTGTTTTCTCTGCGTTGGTCCTCTCCCTACTGCTACTGCTGGTAAGAGTTCCCTTGGTTAGGGTTTTTTTTTAACTTGGCGTGGGGAAAGGTCTGGTAAACCACATATACCCAAACCTGCCCTTCTAAGTATTTGCATACTATTTTGAGTGGAGAAGAAATACACGGAGATACACTCCATTACAGATTTAATATGTATTTCCCCTTTAAAGTTCACAGCACATGACTGTGCTAATAGAAAATGCAGCCGTAAAGGGAAAAAGACTGAATCTCAGAAGAAAAGTTAAAAAAAGTCACTAATCAAGTGGGAAATTTCTCAATAAAACCTAGAGGGAGTAAGACAGATACGCAGAGATTACAAGCAGGTTCAGTCTCTCAGAAGAGCTGTGCCTAGCTGGCCTTCTGGAAATAAAGGGGTCTGACCAACATTGCACTTACTTTGCTGCACCCTCAATAGAAGGGGCTGGAACCACCATTTTTTCTCACAGAGCTGCTATAAAAGCATTTAATTTGCAGGGCCGTGCTGGAACCCACAAATGCGATTCACAAGAAAACTGGAGAATGCAGTTAACATACTTAATAATTAAAGCTGTGGCCTGTATCCTGACCCACCCTTCTATAACTGAATCACTGGCATATTTGAGGCAAGTTCCTGATGAAAACAGGTTAATAATATCTGAAGTCTGCCCAGGCACTCTGCTTAGTGTCCTTTGCAATGCCGGATCACACAGTCCTGGTTTGTCAGTGGTACGAAGAACAGACTGGGGAGTGCAGTGGAAAGCTTACAACAATGGTAGGTGAAAGAAGTGCTGGCATACTTACAGTTGCATTTCTTCTGAACAAATCTAAGCTTGCATGCTGTTCGGTAGGTGGACAAACGGATGCGATCCAGATCCTGAGCCCCTAGTGGAAGAGAATAACGGTGACATTTGTATGGAATATGACCTGTGCGTATCTTTGCTAGCAGGGAAGCCAGAGAACAAAGAGGACACATAAGCTGCCTCTGCTTAACAATTTTCAAGGCTCTCTCCTTTGCAGAGAGAGTAGAGAGGAGTGAGGAGTTAGAAGGGGGATGTCAGGAGCTACAGTGTTAAAAGATTTTTATAAAGGAAGGCAAGGAATAGTCAGCCCACTGTGTCTGTCACTTTGAAGAACAATCTGGTCAAGCTGCAGGCTAAAAGACACACTGGCCAGGGTCCAACAGCAGGGGAAAACCTCAGCTGAATTTTAATATTTAACAAAAAAAGCTCATAACAAATATCTTTAGCTGACATGCCATATCAGAACAAGGTAGTGCCAGCAAACCAAATCAGAAAACATACCGTGCTGTAACCTAAGGCAATCTCAGAAGGGGGCAATGACAATGCAAGGGGTGTGAGGCCTTTCTCCATTTTTTGGATGTGTGTTCTCTGCAACAGAGACCTCTGAGGATCAGCTCTATGGTCCACACAAAGCTTGGCCCTGGCTGCTGCAACTTATAGATCCGGTAACATCTCCAAAGCAGCTGTGCAGGAGATGGGAACAAACTAAGTGGCAGCTACCTCATATACAAGGACAGTACACAGGGGCCAGTGTGGGGGCAGAACGTGGCACACAAACTCATCCAAACAAGGTACAGTCAGGATGTAAGAGGAGTGGAATACAGCCCTGCTTTTATACAAGCTTCCTAAATGCTTTAAGATTTCTCAGCTGAACTGCTGCCGTATGTGGGCATCTGTAGCAGGAAAGTCTGTGGAATTGGGGGTAAAACAGATCAGATTTTCTCCTATTTGCAGAAGTATCAGTGATGGGTGGAGAAGGTGGATCATGCTGCTTTTGGTGTTCAGGAATGCTGAGACCAGCCTGACTCCACAATCCCAAAGCTAAACCTTCTGAGGACATGAAAAACAGTCTTGCCTGACAGAAATCAGCACTGGTGAGGATGTGGCACACAAAATTCCTGATAAAGGAAGCAACAAGTGATAGTACTGGTAACTTATCGAGAGCTGCTGAGGTGGCACAGGTAGCCTAGAAACATTTGATTGACAGTCAATCACTTTATACTACAAAAGCTCAGTTTCATTTTTAAATGGCAGGGACTTCTAACACTCTCCTTCTGGATATGTATGTGGCGATTCCTCCCTTGAGTGGGGACGCTGCCCAAGGTTATTCCTTGAGGCCAAGTGAAAGAGATTTGCCCACGGTGTTCATATGGGTCAGTAACACCAATCTCTACTTAATAATTATTAAAATAGCTTTGAAATAATTTATCTAATAAATAGTGCCCTATACTAATAGTTATAACTATCTATACTGTCCGGTAACTAGTTTTGATTAAAATACTTTAGTTTAATTATTATCATTATAATCAATTTAAATAAATATTTATTTTATACCTATAAATATATTTGGTTTGCTATCCTTAATCCTGCATGATGAAGTCATATAAAGTATCAATTACATCTATACAATCCTTAAAACATAAACTCTTGACCAAGTCTGGGACTAGGACTGGATCGAGCTCTACCCAGACTACTCTCTGAGAAGGAGTCTCCAGAGTGAGGGGGGTTCTTTCTGCACCTTGTGGCTCAATGGGAGCGCTTCCTTCCCTGATACATCTTGCCTGAAGCTCCCATTCTGCCTGTGGCAGCATTGTTCACCCACACTTTTTAAACAATGTCATTCTTCAGACCCGAATTTTTCAAATGTGCTCTGACCTATGAGATGAAAATGAGAATGATACTCTCCATTCTCCCCAGATTCTGCTCTTTTCCTGACCAAATTCTCCCACGCTATCTTCCCAGGGCTCCCAGCTACACCCTTTTGCCAGTTAGCTGTCTTAACACCATCTGCTCCTGGGAGAAATTACCTTTGACTACTTAACATCAGGTATGGGAAGTATTTTTGTGAGTTTTTTCCATCATATCCTCTATTGTTAACATTATACAGGTTTTCTCCTTCTCCATTAGTATCTCACTGAAAGCTTTTGGAAAATGTCTTCACAGGTGAAAGGGAGGATAAAGCTTGCAAGACTAAGTTTTTCCTTTTTAATAGGAAAAATGAGTAAACTGAATGTAAATTTTCCCCTCTTAACTTTAGTGAAAGTTACCAATAAACTTCCAGTGCTCCTTTACAAAACTTCAGCCTTTTAGTAAGATTTAGAGAGTGAAAGCAAAGTGAGACTCTGGTTCATTGAGCTTCTGAGGTTGCAGTAATAATCCTAAATAAACAAATTTGTAGGCAACGTTTCTATTTTTCTTTCCGTTTTGCTATTTGCACGCACAGTGGATGGCAGTATTTTGGTATTATTTGGGGAGTAGGTGTTGCTGATAATACCCTGGAACTGACAATTTAATTTTGTCGTATTCACATTTTGCCACAGTCAGAGATCTATTTGTCAAATAACTTCTGTAGAAAAGTGCCATCACTTACATGACGGAGAACCCTGAAAAACAAGTGGAAAGACGTGCAAGACTGAGCATGGCAAATGAGACAGTGAATTTGTAACTTCCCTACAGGATTGCCAGTGGCCTTCTCCTTCCACTGCTGGCAGTGCCTCACTCTGTTTCCTTTGAATATGCTCATGTCATGCAACACTGTTTGCGGTTTGCAGAAATAACAAAGGGACACACTGCAAGCTTTGGCTTTGTTTCCTTGCTGGATAATACGTGCCAACAATGATGTACATTTTGAACTCTTCATCAGTGCGGATATACCTGGGCATGTCAGGTCAGACTGAGGCAAGACTAAGACCTAGTGGCTTGATGTCCAGTAGAGCATTTTGAGTTATGAGACAAGCTATAACCATGGGACTCCACAGAAGGTGATAATGATTATGATATTAATTCGCAAAAGTTTGTAGGAAAGGAAACAAGAAGGTCGAGGTGGATGTCTCAAAATACAGGGAAAATCCCAGTGGTCCAAATTTAAAGTCAGAATCAAATTCTTCTATTCCTTATTCAGGACAAACTTCCTACTTAAAAAGGCTTGAAAAGTTTGATTTTTTTTTCTCTCTTCTATCTTGTGTAGTCTGGAACATGACCCACTTTCTAAAATTACTGTGGGGTTTTAATCACAGACTTGCAGATTTAAGTCCCAAGAACCAAAACTGCTGGCAAAAGCCTTTATACTATGAATTTTCTTCCTCTGATATTGGCAGGTTGCGGAGTTTAACTTTTTACCATAGGCTTATGCCTAACAGAACGTTAAGAATGGCCCACAATATGCAGGGCACCAGGAGCACGTGGTTTTTGTTAAACATGTTAAACGGGTGGGCTTGCACACAGCCAGGGGCACCTGAATGCAACGCCAGGATGAACTTTGGTTTCAGTGAAGCACACCCTCCACACACAGAGGCATCTGAGGGGCCCTCAGAACGCAAAGTTCAGTGTTTTATGAATATGGCTAAAATACATTTAGTTTTTCACAAAGACTTAATACTTTCCCCTCTTTTTACCTAGTTGGAACACCCAGTTCTCTGTGTACATATGTAGCAGGTGGAGGAACGGAGGCAGGCAAACAGAGAAGGGAAGCACACATGAGATAAACCAGACTCAGGTAAATATGCCAAAATACTGAAATGTGAAAGAAAAAAAGAGTAGACTGTAACTAATGGTGTACAATACAGGAAAATAGTCCCTCCTCTGCCTCCAACTGCTGATTTTCCCAACATCTCCTTAACTCCTCCAAAACAGCCTTCAAAACCGTGGAAACAAACCATAAATCCTCACAGCAAAGTCCTAAGCATTTGAGGAGTATTTCAAACTAACTGAAATTAACGGTACCTGTGCAACTGACTTTAGCTGATAAAAAATCAAGGCCCCTCTGTAATTCTAATTAAAACTATAGTATGTTCTGATAATGGACAAATACATTTTTTGATTCTGGCCAAAGAACAATACCTCCCTCCAAGGGTCCAAGATGTCGTACACAAGAGACAAGTGAATCATAGAATATCGTGAGTTGAAAGGGACCCACAAGAAAATGAGTCCAACTCCTGGCCCTGCACAGGATAATCCCAAAAATCACACCATGTGCCTGAGAGCATTGTCCAAATGCTTTCTGAACTCTTGTCAGGCTTGGTGCTGTGACCACTTCCCTGGGGAACCCCTTCCAGTGCCCAACCACTCTCTGGGTGAAGAACCTTTTTCTCATATCCAACCTAGACCTCCCGTGACACAGCTTCATTCCATTTGCTCAGGTCCTGTCACTGGTCACCAGAGAGAAAAGATCAGTAGGAAATATTCATGAGCTACAACAGCAATTGCCCTGTGTGATACTAAAATAATTTAACATTATTTAACAATTTATAATGGCACAACAGACCTAGTGGACACTGTGGAATGGGCCAAGACAGCTCTTGGCAGGCCATCTGAGTGAGAAGTCTTTAATTTGGAGAGCTCAGATGCAGGGCTCACCCCTAGGGAACAGTTCTGAGCACACTGAATTCACCAGCACACACCTGGCCTTTCAGTATGCACAGTAACTCCAGTCCCAATAATGCTCATCTTAGTCTCCCACCAAAGATCAGGGAGATGCTCTGTCATTGTTTACTATGTGGCAGGGGACAAACAACAGGAAGCTTAGTAATTACACACAAAATTCAGGTAAATCTAGTAACAGAGTGACAATCTAAAACTTGATATGTAATAGAATTTCCTGGAGAAACAGTGGATTGGTTGTAGAGAAATTAGAAATGACTGTCAGAAGTGCAGGAACATTGTTGGTACGGTACATCCCTGACACACTATCCTGCAGGGAGCACAGAACTTCACCAGGAACTATAAAAAATACGCTGAACTAGGGTATGACGTACATGAGTCCCTGTACTGTGTCTGGCTGAGACGCAGTTACCTTTCTTTATAGCAGTCTGCATGCTGCTGTGTTTTAGATTTGCAGCTAAAAAAGTGTTGATAACACACCACTGTTCCAGCTGTTGCAGAAGAGTGCTTCCACAGCACCCAGGCTTTTTTGTTTCCCATTCCATCGCCTCCCAGGGATGTTTGGGGATGGGCAAGAGGCTGGGAGAAGACACAGCAAGGACAGATGGCCCCACCTGGCCAAAGGTTAGTCCATACCATGTCGTGTCATGCTCAGTAATAAAACTGGGATAGGGAAAGAAGGGGGTGGGGAGTTTTGTCTTCCAAGGTGGACACTGCTCCATGACTGGCTGGGCATCAGTCTGCCTTTGGGAAGTGGGGAATAGCCACCTTTGCATCACTGGTTCTTGGTTTCTGTTGTAATTTTTTCCCTCTCTTTCTGTCACCTAATCAAGTCTTTATCTCAAGCAATGAGTTTGCTTGCTTTTGCTCTCCCTATATTCTCCTCCACCCCGCTGGGGGCTGGTTAGGGATTAAGCAAATGTGTGGGAGTTTGGCATCTGGCTGGGGTCAACCCACTACAGATACCTCCAATAAAAGATGTAGCTTTTGGAGACCTTAATCCCTCTTTGTTGCAAC
Organism: Struthidea cinerea; assembly: GCA_013397865.1. Classification (NCBI taxonomy): domain Eukaryota; kingdom Metazoa; phylum Chordata; class Aves; order Passeriformes; family Corcoracidae; genus Struthidea; species Struthidea cinerea. Next base: position 927,908 of record VZTI01001686.1, on the reverse strand, counting down.
CTGTGCATTGCAGCATCTTTGTCTTAAGAAGCTACTGATTAAAATAATTCAATCAAAAAATCTGGTGTAGAAAATCTCTCTTTCCTGCTTTGGTCAAATCAGCCCATTTTTGTGCAGTTTTGGTCTCATGATATTCATTTGTGCAATGGAGATTTGAGGTGGAAAGCTTGCATAAATTTAACTGACACTGCATAGCAGCTGGCTTGGTCTATCACAGCAAAACATTTCCAGGAAGTACTTACGCATTTCTGCAAACAGCTGCCTTCTTTCTGCCATGGTATTTCCTCTTTTCCCACAATCTTCAATCATTCTGGAAGACAAAATCACGAGAAAACAATAAGTATTATTCCCAGACTGAACATACGCATAAAACCATCCAAAATCCATCCCAAAGAACCTTTGAGGTTGACTGGTGCTCCACGTGTATCCGAAGCCTTTTGCCAGCCTCTGTGTGGCGTGGTTCGTGGAGAACCTGGTCCTCAAACTGTCTTCCATTCCCTGGACTCTGCTTTCAAGCATTTGTTCCCCCCCACCCCTCTCTCCCAAAGGCAGTGTTCAGTTTTTCTGCTTGATGTAACTAACTGGCTTACATAACACAAGCTCTGAAATTCATTTTAGGTTTTCTTAAATAAGGAATCCTCAGTTTAAATTATGTAAGAGAGAAGAAATCATAAAAGATTTGGATATTATTTTATAGTCTCAAAAACTATGTTCTAGCCAATTCTATTTGGAGGAGACAAAAGAAAAAAACAAACAACAGCAACTAAATCTCTACTCCATAACATAATACATGCTATTTACCCAAGCAAACACTCTCCCAATATTCATTCAAATTCAGGACAGTATATCTCTGATTAAATGAGTTTCAGAAAAAGGCTCAGAAGTAAGAATATATTTTCCTTCAGTTTTCAGATGAAAAAATCTTTCAGATATTTTGAAGAGCACTACTGCTGGATAGAGCATAGAGAAAAGCGACAGCTTCTCTCACAGCTAGCATTCAAACCATAAAAGACTAAAGCCTTCAGAGTAAAGATAAACATCTTTAGTAGCACTCAAAAAATTAAAACCAGTGTCAGCATCACCACTTCCTATGGGTAATTACCCTGTCGAACCAATATCCTTTCCTGCCTGCCAAGTCTGCTTAGGGCTTCTGACCTGCATTTTAATCTACATCCTCATGTCAACTAGACTGCATAAAATAACATCAGACTACCAAGGTTATAAAAGAGATGCTCTGTGGAAGCCTGCAATCAAAAATTGCACTGTATCCCATAGCAAACTTCCATATATACAACAAGAAGGATAAAAGTATGGATGCTGAAGTCTAACATCACCAAAGAACTCAAGACAGAAAACCAGTTTCCTTTTATTTCTCAAAACAGAAAGGCAATCACGTAAGGGATGTTTTGTTGTGTGGGGTTTTTTTTCCCTTTCAAAATGCACTGTTCAAATAGAGTGGTGGTACATTATAATTGGCTTTTCCAAATAGCCTATTCAATTCTCAGAGTACTGGTAAAGACTCTGCTGAAGTGCTATCTATGGTAGACATTTTGTGATGTGAGCAGCAGTCCCACTAGGAAGTGGACAAAGGGAATGGATGCAGCCTCTCTGCAGGGATATTCAAGTTCAGCCTTATGCTCTCATTTGTCTGGGCATGATAGGGATGTGCGTAGCACGGCATTAAGTCTGAGCTAATATGTTCTCCCTTTCTGCAGAGAGAACAGCTCTCAGTACAGTGCTTCACAGAAGTGGTCACAGCCTCTGATCTGGAGGCAGCTGCTGTCTTGCTAGCTTGGAGGTGTCAGACAAGACTCAAACCTCCCAGTAAAATGAGATACCCCAAGATACGCTAGGCCCAACCAGCATCTTAATTAGACAGCAAGAAGTATTATCTTTTTTACATGGATCAGCCTTAAATCTCTGCCCATAAAAGATTAAAAGCAATATAATTCCACTAACCATGGCTTGAGTTCCCTGCTCCTTTCTGTTTCTAATGAAACTCGTAGTAGGAGACAAATTCGCCATGCGAAATGACCCTATCTCGTAGGACAGGTGGGTTAATAAAGCCCTTTGAAAAGATAGCGTCTTTGACTAGGCAGGGCAGTTGAGTGCATACGTCAAGAGCAAACACAATTTTTGATTAATATTAATTGCTTGTAGAGTTGGTTACAGGCCATCATAATTTTCTCTGACTTCTCCTATGTTCAGCATTTTTCCACAAACAACGTGCAACTTGTTTTCAGACCCCATACTATTTGTGTTATTTGACTGAGATTGGGTTAATTTGATTTTGGCACAAGGATGACATCATCTTCCATTTCTTGACACAACCAACACTTAAATCTTACAGATTTTTCTCCAGTTAATAATTTGCTGTTTTCATTCCACCAATGTTCTCTAACATTTGTGAAATAATTGCTGGTCTCAGAGTGATTGCTACAAATTTTATTGAAAGCATAAGGAGTGCAACTTTATTCTCACTTCCCTCATACTGCCACCTCGAGAAAAATATTCCTTAGCTATTGCTTTTAAATATCTTGCAGAGCATGGAATGTGGCTCACCTGTGACCTTATTCACTATGCAGAAGAATTTTCCCAGTCTAAATTATATAACAAAAAGTATTTTTCAAATCATGCAAACAGTACAGTATGTTTTCCACTTCCTTCAGAACGCCTGTTCTCAAAGTGTCCCTTTAGTGGGGGGAAAAATAGTAATTCTTTAACTGGTTTTCCATTTTCTGCAATTCATCCTCCCTTTACATTTACTGTTTATATCTCCTCATATAAAAATGTTCCCTGGACCTGATCATCATTTTTCAGAATGTCCCATTATCTTCTGAAATTGAATCACCCTTTTCACTGCTGGGGCTTATGGGGACTACCAGGCCTGACAAATAACTTCATATTTATAAACACACAACTCAGGCTTCATTGGAGAAGGAAAGAACTTCATATTATGTTTTTAGGACTCTTCTTGCACTAAATATTTTGCAGATTTTAAAACAGCCTTAACCCCAAATGACAATCCTACAATTCCCCTAATGAGAACATTAGTGGTGGCAATATTTTCAGACAGATATATTCTATCTCTCGTTCCTATCTTCTCCTGCTAGAAGAAAAGTGATAGATGATGCTCATCCACCAAAGTATCAGTACTTCTGAGTTGCCACTGACAGGAACTCACTCGACTGTGTATTCCAAGCTTCTCACATGCATTTTTAACTCTAGAATGTGCTACAGCCCAGGCGCAACTAACGCCATTCTCAAGGTGCTGCGCATCGCCCCTTTCAGCCTTGTTCCCTGCGACCCAGCTCACAGGCACACAGCTTTGCTCTTTACAGACTCCTGCTTTGAGCCCATGATGTGTTCACCTCTGTCCCTGGGGCTGGCCCTGAGCTAAGTGACTACAGTCGTGTTCCAGTATTTCTCATTTTGCTCACAGCACATGGCACTCACAGAAAAAAAGTACATTTGTTCTACACAGGAGAAAAGCAAATCACAAAGCAAACTTTAATGTGCTTTACAAAACAGAATAAATCTCCAGAGACATAGTGTTGAAAAATATTAATTAATGTATGCATTTCTCATAGTAGGGATTAGATTATATTTGTCTTCCATCGATTCCTTTCACTATCTTTTTCCCTTCACTCTTCTTCCCAGGAAATAGCTCCTCCACTGCAGGTAAGGAGAACACCTATTGTGCATCTAATTAAAATTCTAGTCACAAGCTAATTAGTAAGGTACCAATTAGCATGGTATTAAGGCTTCAATATATTACAGACATTCCAAAGCAGAAATCATTCCAAGTATGAGGTTTCCAGCCTCTGAAAAGTATACTGTGAATGTTTCATTTTTACCCATGTTTCAAGCTGAAAACTTTTGACATTAGTAGTGTCAGAAAGACTAAATAAAGAAAGAATATCGTTTGACTGGAACTATTTTGACTACAAGTTCATCTTCACGCTTACCAGAATATCAGAAGCATAATTGGTCTATTTTTAATATACTTCTCTGGTTTATAAAATGTGGGTGGGAATATCATATAATATGCATAAGGTGAGAACTAAATGCCTCATTTGTCTTTACTTTCCTGTTGTGCTGCTTGGATTATGAGCACTGCAATAATCTCTATCACAAATACGCGTTTTTCTTGTTTTAGTATTTATAGGGTAAATAGTGTATTTTATTAAACCCCACTATATGTCATTCTTTTCATAAATAGTATATTTCCATTACATTTCCATTTCTCGAGCTATGTCTGTGCATGATAAAAGGAATGAATGTTACATTTAAATTATTAACTCCAAAAAACCAATCTGTCCTGGTTTAGGCTGGAATAGAGTTAATTTTATTTCTAGTAGCTGGTACGGTGCTGTGCTTTGGATTCAGTCTGAGAGTATGTTGATAACACACTGATGTTTTAGTTATTGCTAAGTAGTGCTTACTCTAAATCAAGGACTTTTCAGATTCCCAGGCTCTGCCAGTGAGCAGGTGCACAAATGGCTGGAAGGGAGCAAGGCCAGGACAGCTGACCTGAACTGGCCAAAGGGATATTCCACATCACAGAGCATCATGCCCAGTACATAAACTGGGGACAATTGGCCGGGAGGTGCCAATCACTGCTCAGAGATGGGCAGGGCATCTGTCAGTGGGTGGTGAGCAATTGATTGGGCATCACTTATTTATCTTGGGTTGCATTCCTCTCTCTGTCTCATTATTATTACCTCTCTCTGTCTCACTATTGTTATTATTATGTTTTGCTTTGTTTCAATTATTGTTTTTATCTGAATCCATGAGTTTCACATTTTTTTTCCTGATTCTATCTGCCACTGGGGGTGGGGCTGGTGGTGGAATAAGCGAGCAGTTGCATGTGACTCAGTTACCAGCTGGGTTTAAAGCACCACACCACCAAAAGAAGCAGTTGCCTACATACCTGGCACTCCCCTCTGGAAAACCCCACACACGTCCCACAAGACTCAAAAATTCCTGACCTGACATGCGCACACGCAGTTTGATGGGTCTGAGAGGACCCATCCCACTAGCACTTCCACAAATCCCCATCCCATTTGTCTGTGACAGATGAAGCGCCCCAGGGAGGCAGGATACATGCCAGTGAGGAAAACTGCCCACTGAAATTGATTAATTCTGGCATGAAAAATTTATCAAGTCCCATGTGATGGTTGTGACGCAGACGGGGGTTTGAAAAAAGAGGCTCCGAATCCTGGCCAGTGACACTTTTGACAGTGTTTCAGGCTGGATAAAAGTTGTTCTTCTGTCGAAGCAGGCACAGAGGAAAAAGAGAAACACTTCTCTCTGCTCCAGTCTTGTCCAGCTGAGCATGCTGGGGCTCTGAAGCTCTTCGGAGGGTTTTGGGATCCAACTTCTAGCCGGAAGTTTTGCACCACAAGACTGGTAAACCCAACAGTGAGTATCTTGAAAGCACTTTTTGGAAGGAGTACCACCATTTGGTAGAAAATATCAACCAGGATCAAGCATCTTTTATCCGAGCAGTCTGTATTTCCCTAGTGAGGAAATCTCAAACTCCTGATATAGAAGCTATTTTTTCTCCCATGAAATGATATTCACTTCAGTATCTCTGGGAATTAGAAGCATTAGGATGCAGAGAAACGTGCTGGTTTCTCAGTGGCTATTTTTTATGCTGTTGACAAATCTGATGCTATTTTCTATGCAGCTGGACAATATTTAAACCCAGCTTTGAGCAGACAACTGGACCATTTTTCAGCAGCACAGGCTTCTTGTCTGCCATTGCTTGGGACAGTTTTATCAAAATGCCCTCCAAACATAACAAACTGCTGTTTCTTTTCAGGATTTACCAGCATCAGAAATTCAGATTTATGAAAATGAATGAGCCTGCTAGGGTCTGTCTAACAGTGGCTTTATGAGGAACTTAAAAGCTATAGTCAACAGCTAGGATTCTGTTCACGCAGGATTCGTGGCAATGTGAGAGAGGAGATTTTCCACTGATCATTTATTTTCTCCTATTTTCTCCAAATTCAGGTGTGTTAGGTAGAGTCTCCTCAGCTGACTAGAACAGTTATGGCTGCTTATTTCAAAGTGAATTTGGACTGGAGAACAGTGAGTTAAAAGGGACAGGGAGTGCCAGCTAAAACCATATTTCTGACGTCACCAACCTCAGCAATCCTTGTAGTTAATAATAAAAGTCCTGAAGGGCTATTTCAAAGCCCTCTTCCCCTTAATGGATTTATTGGTGCCTTATGAATGTCTTGTTCCACATGTTCTAATGAAGCAAGTCCCTAATAGGCCTCTCTCAGCTTTACATTCCAGGACTAATCTTTGGCACTGTAATAAAATTGGTCAATGCTCTTTCCTGAGGCTAGCTATAATTGCATTGCACTTAGAAAGTGTGCTTGTATTTTATCTAGATGAGATTTTTACAGTGAAGAAAGAAAACAAAAGCTGTCGCTAAGTTCATCTCCAACAAGAGTCTCAGCAAGTCTGACTATTCTCATTTTTGTCATACTTTTCAATTTTAATACCACCAAAAAAATTGAAATTCTGTCTCGATTTATTCCTTTAGTGAAATGTAGTTTTGTTTTTAAGAAAGAATTTTCCAACATATTTTTCATCAGCTCCCCTTTTGGGAACTTTGTATCCGTAGTGGGAAACCGTCAAAAATGCCTAATAAGGCAACCACTGCAACTGATTTTGTTAATGCACAGTCTTCAAGGAAGTTGGAATGCTATGCAAATCTTATCTCTCAGGTCTAAAAAACAAGTGTGAAGGGATTAAACACTTAAAAAAAAAGCGTAATTTTGAGACAGAAAATGTGAGAGTTAGACTAATTTAATATTTCATTTGATTTCATACTATACGGAATCAGCAGTTTTCTAGAGGATGCCATGACAAAGGAAACATCAGTTGCTTTCCATGTGCAGTAGGCATTATCAAGTTTAGGAATTAAAAATGTTACTAACTAGGCTGAAATGTATACCAAAATCCTTATTTTTCTTCTCTTCATGGGTACTTGTACAGTATAATTTTCAGCTTTTCTCTGCAACATGAAGAACTTCTCTTAGAGAATCTTACTACTCCAGACATGAAAGACATTTAAGAAAATGAGTACTTGTAACTTAAAATATACATATGAAACTTTAAGTAGCTGTCTTACAGCCGTTGCTTAGATAAATTTTTCTAGCCATGCTCTTTTTGAGTCACCCTTCCTGACACTACAAGAAACTACGCCATTGGATGAAATATGGAAAGAAAACTAATGTTCAGTGCTTCAAATATGCTGTCATTTTTTGAGAGCGTGAGATTATCCAATAAAATAATTTTGGTCACCTCCAAAAGACTTTTCTCCAGGGCTTCACTGCCATCACTTCTGATAAACATCAGGGATTGATTCCAGTTAACTGCTACTAAATTTCAATGCAATGTTTCAAACTTCTATTCAAATGCGATTAAAAAATTGTATTTTGGCTAAATTTTATTAAATATTTTAAAACAATAAAGAAGGTGCTGATTTCCTTTGAATATGACATTTCGGAGCCTTAATTCTGCTAAGGGGTAGCTAGAAATAACTTCCACTAACAGTCATTTCTTTTTTGTTACACCCAAAACACATTCCAGGAAAAGAAGAAGCCCCCAAAACTCAAACACAAAAGCTGGCAATATACAATACCAAATCTGATCTTTCTGATGGGTAAATGTCTTTATGGAGTTTTCCCATGAACTCATTTTGGAGCCGGATTTCACTGAAATGGTAGTTTTCCCTTAAAAAATATATATTTCAAAAAGCCAAGATCAATAAAGAACTGATGACCTCTGAACACTCAAATTTGCAATTCTACTTCTTTCAGTTGGTTAGAGAAGGCATAATTGATAGAGAAAACTGTAATGAAACTCAAGGGATAAAGAATTATAAGGCCTTTATCACAGGAAGCATTTAATTGATACTCTGATACTTTGGTAGTCTGGTCCTCTTTCTTTTTTATTTGCCATTGTAGAGGCAAAAAGGAGGTTGCAGGATTTCAAATATAATTAAATTCCTACTTAGTCAAACGGATCTTTCAGTCCTTCTCGTGCTGCCATAATTAAACCCAAATTCATTTGAGAGTAAGCTGTCAGTGAAACAATTGTGTTAGGAAGCATTTCCCAGCTTCTGCCAATTTTAATAATACAAGTTGTCAGTTTTTGTAAATACAGATTTGATGATTATTTGCTGTAGGACAGTAGGTACTTTTATGTCCTCAGAATTACAAAATCCACTAAATAACCAAATGGTAGCTGCAGGAGAAAATGCATTCCTAGGCAGCTGAAATTATTAAGATCCTTGGCATGTACTGGGAAAATCTCACTAAAATTAAGTACTATGAGTAGTTGAAAAAATTAGTTAATAGAAAGACTACTGGTTTTTGTAACCTTACCGATGAAAAGTTTTGGCGCCCAAACAATTAATGCAATAGCCACTGATCCAGAGAATTTGAAAAAAATCTTATCAGCTACGAAAAGTTTTCCGTTATCCAACTGACAACCAAGAAGTATTTAAGCTTTTTTATCTTTATGCCTGAAACAGATGCCTTTGGGTTTTTTTCACTTTTCAATCTTCTGAAATGTTAAAACAAATAGATTCATAGAAAAGAAAGTCTGAACTGTATCTAAACAACACAGCTAAAAAGAAGAATCTTTAAAAACAACCCCATGGAAATCCAAGTCCCTCCAGATCTATTTGCCAGAAAAGTAGGAAATAAATTACAAATGAAAGAATGATGAGGCACTGATGAAATTGTTCACATATACTCTTTCATAGTGGTAGCTGTTAATTTGTCTTGAAGCTCAGTGAGAGCAGGCACTAGGACAGAAGAATGGCACTAGGATGGGAATTAAGGCATTCAGGAGCATATTTGGGTTAAGTATATACCTTCTGAGACAAAGAAAGCTTTGATTACTGAGTCTGTAAGGATCTCATGCAGAGAGAAATCAGATACTTAATGCAAGCAGGAGCAGCCTCCAGGCTGATCTAATTAATATCTGAAGAAGGCATTTTTAGCAATTAGCTGCTGTCAGGGCATAAGGAAATGTAAGATTTTATCTTTTTTACCTGGCCATATCCCCTCCGTGAATGGCCTGGTAAAAGGGGTAAGGGATGACCTGGGTACGAGGGATACAACTTGATTGTTTTGGTGGCTGCATTCAAATGAAGATGCTTTAAAAGCAGATGTCAGCTTATTAACTTTAATTCTGTTTTCAAGTACCAGATCTCATTGAAGGTCACACCTCTATGTCTCTAATTTTGTGGTGGAAAAAAAGTTTCACATGCATTGTTAAAATTATTTCACTAGGCAGCCTTAGTTAAAATAAAGCTCAATCCTCAAGATGCTCAGTTAAGATACTACCTCTCACAAAGTCAGAATGATTGAGATCAGGGTCTGTACATTTTTGTCCCACAACTGCCTGCCTGCATACCCATGAATAACCACACAAGCAGTACAGCAACACAGTTGTTTATACACAGCAGAAACAGAACAGGTAGGCTGGCAGTACCATGTGATACCAGAAGAATCAGCAGAAGAAAACAGCAATGAGATGTCTAAATTTGTATAAAACTTAAATGACAAGAAATTACAGGTCAATACAATAATTTATGAGTCTTCTAATGATGAATACATAGAAAAGGCAAAGTCAGATCAGCTCCAGTTCAACAAAAGCTTTCTTTAATCTGTCCTTATCCTGCAAAACCTTCACATACACACTGAACCCAAAGCATACGCTTGAATTCCATTGTGATGACTGTACCTAGCTGAAGAGGAATGGGCTGCTGAACTGGGCTCAGAGGTTTTCTATTTAGCTCTTAATAAATGTCTAACAAAAAAGGACAGCCTACAAACAGTAAGTTACATAAAAGGGAATGTACTTGGAAATGGCACTGCAAGGAGGAGTCAGAGTATCTCCCAATAAAGATAAGCTTTAGTCACGTAACAGGGAACATAGCTCCTCTGCATGTGATGTGGGAGTTTACAGAGTACTGAGGTCACTTTGAAAGCAAAAGGAATTAAAGAATTAAAGAGAAGGGCATTAAGAAACAGAAGAATCCTTCTCTTCATTATTTGGATGTATGTTGAGATGCTATTCATGACACTATTATACAAGTAAATTATGAGGAGAACTACACTTTGTGCCAGTTCCTACTGGCACTGGTTATTCCTAAAGTATCCCACCACAAAAGTCAGCATAAGCTTTTCTTTTCCGAAACTGTCTTTGATGCAAATGTAGTCTGTCTTTGCCTCCGAGCAGATTTAAGCCTCCCTTTGCTGGAGTACTCTCATAGAGTATTATCCTACCCTTTCACATCAGTTTAGCTAATTTATTTCAGTGACTAAAAAGGTGCAGCTATTAACTAGGAGCAGAAATTTTTGCAAAACTATCCTTTTAATAAATGGCAAGTTAGGCATCTTACGTACTCACTAGAACATCAATGTTAGACTTAAGGCTGTGGAGGGCTGGAATAACTTAAAACAATTCAAGAAAAAACCCCACACTTATTTCAACAGGTAAAGGACAACAGGAAATGAAAGCAAATGCAAACAAAAAAAAATGGATAGCTTGATATGCACTATCAGCTAGTTTATTTTCTCAAATAAAACACCTAATATAAAAAATTACTTTTAACCTAATTAAAATCTGACATTATTTTATTAGGCAATATCATTATTACAATAGCACACAGAAGAAAATGAAATACAATATAATTATGCAGCAAATAGTCTCATCTACTAAGCCAGAAGAGAAAGCTAATGCTTGAAATATTGAATTCAGAGATAATGGCTGGTGATGTTTGTAAATGGACACAACAGAAGCAGGCTGGTACATATGATTCACTCATCTGGGTCTCTCCTCTCAGACATGCACATTACCTCTAACACTGGTCGGACCCTGCTAAACTTGGGTTAGTGTTGTATGTTTGAGAAGGGACGTTTTTAATAAAACAGTATCAATTATACTGCAAAAGAACATTTAGATTATAAAAATCCCTCCAACACCACACAAACATTTCAGCTGCTAGAAACGGGCTTGTAAGCAGACTCTTGTCTGAAGAAATTTCAGTGCCCTGACTTTACCTCTCCCATGGCAAGAAGGGAATGTGAAGAAAGCCAAGGGGAGCACATAAAAGCCCAGAAGAAGCACATTTCTAAGCAGGCTGGCACTTATGGCTGCAAAGAATCCTGATGTGCTTTGAAATCCCCAAATGGTTGTTTAAAGATTTTATTTCATGTAAAATGAAGTAGATCACTTCTTAGAAATGCTCATCTAAGGGTAGTCAAGACAGAAGACACACTCCTACACAAGCATTGCTCTAAGATGCACACAGTGCATCAACTTTTGTGGAAAGACGACATTTGTATCATAAACAACAGGAAATAAGAGGTGCCAAAACAGGCAAGACACTGACACACAGCACTTTATGTTTGTATGTCACATTCCCCCAAAGACTAAATGTCCTCAAACTAATTTTTCAACACCTCCTTCCTTTGAAAAGATCTCATTTTTCTTCTAACACAACACAGCAGTTCTAGGAGAACACCTCAAAAACCACTCCAGGGAGAAACTCAATCACTGAACTACAAGCCGTAAAGGTGCCATTCCCAAGATCCACCACACTTAAAGAGTTATTACACAACGACTTTCACAGTCACCAAAACTCAACAGCCATCACCTATGATGGCTCACAGCTGGCAGGAGAAGAGGATGGGATGGTCAATGTGAAGGCACAGAGACTTCCTACAGAAAAGCATGGGGCACTAAGGCCTCCAGCAGCTTGCAAGACACAATATATCCTTGGACAGAGAATACCAATGCAAACTGTTACAACCCAATTTTTATGTGAAATGTGTTGGTTCTGAGCAGATAAAACCCTTTACAGATGCTTTCAGTATGAAGCACTGACCACACACAGCCATGCACCACAGCGGCCCAGCGGCCAAGTATTCGTGGTTGCTGCAGGGGCACTTCAATTAGGCTACAAAAACGAGAGCATTACATGAATCCTTGCAGAGAGCAGTAATATCTACAGACCTGGATTCTGACAAGAAAAACGGACTTGAATTCACTGCCACAGTGACAATTTCCGTGGGCAGTTACAGCCCCCTCCACCCGCAGAGGCCCTGTGTACAGCCAGCCATTCTCTGAGCCAGCAGCCAGCTCTCCCGAGTGATGCTGTGGCCGCACGCCGAACCACTGCTGTCGGAGCAGCCACCAGCCCACTCCAGAGATCAACAGAAACTGGCTCTAAGGAGAAATCCCTGTGAGTTACAAGTTCCACACCACTGCCTGGAAAAAAACCATGCCCAATTTGACCCTGTTGATAAGAGGAGACAAATTGGTCCAGAGGCATCTAAAGTGAAGGCATCTGAGTTGGTAATAAGCAGATTTGAGCTAAGCTGGTTAATGATATTTGCAAACAAGAATAAGTGCATTTGCACCTCAGGTGTCATTTGCTTAATTCTTAGACCATGTCTAATATTCTTCTGGGTATTCTGGCAAGAAAGCAGCAGTACATTTTTGGTCTGCCTTACCAAGTGCATCACATCAGAACTGGAAGCAAGAGACCTTCTCCTTCTGTTTGGCTCTGGTTCAACTACACTCAACTACTACATTCTAGTTTAGGCACCAAGTTGTCTGGAAGCCAATGACAGAGTGGAAGGAGAGGGGCGGAGAGATGGAAAACACTCAGAGGACTGAGACCGGAGAGCCTGATTTCTGGGAAGAGAATAACATCAAAACGATACAGTTTTGTTAAATGCTGATGAGCTGGGAATAAAACAGCTATCTGCTGTTCATGCTGAGGAGAGAATTATAAGGTGTGATACACAGGGTTTAATTAGGAATAACAGGAATAATATTTAAACACAGAAAACGCCTGATCTCAAACAGGGGGACTCTGAAGACAAAGATGTACGAGGCTGTAGACAGTCTCTCAAGAGATATGGTGAATGCCCTACAGTCTGTGGCTTTTAAAACTATCCCAATAAATCTTTTGAAACATATATTTCTGGCCCAATGCTACTTTCAATGAGGTGAAATGGAGACTCCAGACATATTTCTGGATGAGAATCTCAGTGGTATAAAATAACATGTAGTAGAGTTTTATTAGCAGAGGCTCATCTTGCATTCCTCACTTGTGGATATGTTTTTTTTCCTCCTACATATTTCATAATTTAGTTTCTTAAACACAGAATGTTCAAAATAGACTATTTCAGAAGCCACAACCTCCTCCCCCATTGCTCTTTCTGCCTTCACTATTACCTTTGTTTTGTCCCTTCTCACCCAAACCATCCATTTGCCTCTACTGACTTGTGATTTCTCAGACTTCCCCTGTGTTAGACCACGGAGTTGTGACGTCCAACAGCAGAGTGCTCAGTGACAGCTTATCCACTGCTTCTCGCCTTGGTCCTGTGAATGTTAAACAGAGAGCAAAGCAAGGGAGCAAACCACGCAGCTGGATTTTGGGCTCGTATCTCCCCTGTGTTAAAGAGATGCCAAAGGCTGACACATGAAAAATACAGAAAAATTGGCAAACTCCCATTTTACCTGTGACTGAGATGACAGTAACGCCCTATACACCAGTGAAGTGCATTAAAGACACAAGCTGACTGTGAGCAGTGTTAGAGCTGTTAGGAAGCAGCCCATCCCTTAGAAAAAGGGGCTGGCAAAGCCTTTTGGCACAAGTGCCTCCTCAGGTGTTCTTCACCTGCTACTAGAAGTGCTGGTGGGCAATATTTTTGGACTAAATTAGCTGGTACTTAACTGATGCAGGAAGGCTGACAACAGGCCCGGAAAATACTTTTCAAGCACTATCTGAAAAACCAGCTTTGAGCTCAAAAATTTCCATTTCCAAGCCCCCGAGAGACAAAAGATCATTCTGTCTTCTCAATCCATTGCTTATTGACTCAGGTTATCAGTTATCTCAACTGATTTCAGCTCTTCTAATACCTGCATTTCACTACAGATGCCCAGAGGCAAAGGGTACTTAGGAATTAGAGGTGTGAATTCATTTCCAGAGGCACTGAAACAGATTTAACAAAATCCATTGGGTAAATATTTAGCTGCAGGCTTGGTTTTAAGCAATCCTGTGAAAGTGTGTTTTACAACACAAATGAATGGAAAAGGGGACTCAAAAGAGTCAGAGAGGCAGATTTTTCCCAGATGCTTACAATTTTTTTTTTTTTTTAATTTACCGATTTGCCACTCAGTCCTACTTTCAGAACAGCTAGCAAACACCTTTGCTGCAGAGTGTTGCAATATTTGGCAAAGGCCTCTTGGTAGAGTCCCTCGCATACATGTCTTTATTCTGCAGTTGAGGAGAAGCACTGAAAGGATTTCCAGTGGCAGTCTCCAGCAGCAGGAGGTCTGTTTATATCAAGTGCCAGTCATTCCTCACTATTATCCTCACTATTTAAGGCTGTACCCTCTAATCACAGAGATTTGGGGGAGGTAGAAGAGCATTACAGGGTAGCACTTCTGTAGGTAGCATTTGTAGTTAATCCTACAAGCTGGCTACACCAGCAGGGCTTCCCAGAGCAGAAGCCCCAAAGGGTCCATGAGAAACCAGGATGCCGATCCTACTCCACATAGCAGAAACCCTGGAAGTCTTTCAAAAACGCAGTTTCTGACAGAGTCAGTCAGCCTGCAAAGGTTTTAACATAGCAGTCATGGACCTATAAATAACTGGGCAGCATTAATAAGGTCAAAATAATGAGGTGGGGAAAGGAACAATACAGGATCCCTTCAAACTTCAGTTTCATCTAAGATCTTGTTTTTTTGATAATCATGTTAGCTATGTAAGGAACATACTCAAGGTTGAGACACAAATAACTAAACTTCATCGGATCATTTCAGAATGATCTGCTGAAATTGTTCTGACTGAAATAGTGTCACTTTCTTGAGCAGGACATTAGAAAACATTAAAAAGCTTGCAAGTTTCTAAGATTATATATTTATAAAACTGTAAAAACACATACACATAAAAATGATAAACTAATGCACTTTTTGAGTTGGAGCCCCTGGAAGCTGCTGAATCTGTTAGCAACAGTTTGTAACACCAGCTGAATTCTTGAACACCGACAAAAACTCAGATACTGGAACAGTTTTAGGTGAGCTACTCTGAAGAAGAAGAACATTGAGCACCAAATCCAATGCTTCACATGTGAATGCTTTCTGTTCACCTCTGAAATCTCAACAGAAAAGCTAGGTATAAACATTTTTAAAGAATCAGCACCGTATCCAACTTGAATATTGTACTTGCTAGGATCAAAATGGCACATCACATAAGCTTTGTCCTGACTGCTCAGTCCTCGACATGGCAAAGGATTAGAAAAACAGTGAATACAGTACTTTCTCAAACGTCTACAGGAAAGATGTTCCCATTCTCCTCATGCACACCAAACAAACAGTGATCACATCCGCACACATTTTGTTACATGAGGATAAAAAAAGTATTCATTTTATATTTGTTTCCCAAGTATTACAAACACTGACTGCAAAACAGGTAACACCTGAATGTTAATGGGATAGAAAACCTTTTAAAATTAAACTTTTTAAGCTTCCCACAGGCAACACCTACTCAGAATAATCTTTTCTTCTATACTTCTATGCATGAAAAATATTTCTATACACATTTTCTGTCCTTCCAGGCAAAATACAGCATCTGGACCATCTCTGACCTGGTAGAAAGGATTTTACTTGTGCCTGAAGTCACGAAGCATCAAACACAAACTCCAGCATATGCATCAATTTATGCTGATATTTATGGGTGAAAAGTACAGATTTGGAAAGAAAGGGACCTTAAGGTATACTTTTTATCCTTTTTACAGGGTGACTTTAAAAAAGAAAAATGTCTTTTTTTCTTTTTTTTTTTTCCCTCCATATACAATTCTCTTGTATTCCAGGCAGTAATTGCATGGGAAAGTAAATGTTAGTTCTTTAAAAGAAAGGGTTTAGGTTTCTTCAGAAGCTGAGACAAAGTTTTGCCTGAATGATGAAGAGCAGGCACTTAGAGAGATTTGCATTTGACGGCTCCTAGCTAGACTTACCATGAGTCCTGCAGCAAAACATTGTGAATTTCTCTTGTCTGGAACAAACACTGCGAATTTTATTTTGAAAACATGGCATCCTCGTACAACCCTTGCTTCTCCCTTGAAGATGTCCACTGTAAAATGCAATAGTACTTGCTCTATTCCTTGCCGGCCCCCAGGTGATCTCCCTCAGCATCAACACCTGGGACAAGACAGACGTAACACTGCTCCTCTAATTTCTGCCACAGAGACAAAGGGCAAAATTAACATCTCTCCATAGAAACAAACACTTCTAAAAGCCAGAAGCCATTTACTCTGAGTATTGCTATCGCTTAGCTTGCTGTAGACTTACTCCCTTGAGCTGATATCCAACATAAGCTGGTACAACAATATCCTTTCACAAATGCAGCCTGCACTGCGTCTTAAGGAAAATGTCTCGTGCGGAACTCAAAGCCGCAGTAAACATGTCTAAAATCTCTCCCCTTAACAGTGGGCACTGAAGCCTGTTGAAATCTACCTGGAGTTTTTTGCTGCAGCCCTGTCAAGAGAAATACCCTCTTGTTTGTGGACTAAAAGGCACTGGCTGACGTTTGTAGCCATGCTTGGCCTGCACTGACTGATGTTTCTTCGCTGCTGGCATGCCAACTTTCCTACAGGTCACGAACTTTAGAGTGGCTCTTCCCCAGCACGGTACATTTAGAGCAAAAAAAAGGGAATAGAAAGGGTGCACAGGTCTGCAACTGAAAAAAAATCTTCTCTATAAATACAGAGTTTAATCTCAGTTCTACTTAAATCAATGGAAAGGCTTTCAATTACTTCAATGACAATGAAGTCAATTTTGCCAGGATTCTACCTGTGTTTAATTTTAGCCATAACAGCTTGTGCTTTCAAAAGTAACCTGTGATTTAGGATACCTCTATTTCTCGATATATTGTAAGATGTCCATTAGATGTCCACTTTCATAGAAGAATCCTCATTCTGTCCCAAAAGATCAAGCTGGGCAATGAAAATAAACATCATCCTTTGAAAACAGTCTTGTCTGTATGTTTGTTTATTTTGTAATGTTGCAGAGTTAAAATTAGAATGCTGCAAGGTTAAATTGTAATGTGATCAGATTCAAAATCAAGGGGGAGCCAAGACAAAAGAACAGCAATATCACAAATAACAACCATAACAGATGAATGACGGCAATGTGGGGATCAACAATCTCTTCTGCTCTTTAGTCACTGCGAGGTTCTTGATGAAAAAGGTGGCATTTGTTACAAACCACAGGATCTGGTTCATCCTGGAGTGGCAGATGTGAAACAGTCACTGATGGAGACTTTATACACCATTTAATCAGCTCATTTTTTCCACATCTTTATCCACTTTAATAACTTTGGGTTTAAAATAATAAGCTGGTTTTACAAAGATAGGGAAGTAACCTAACGACCTTGAGGTAGTAATTTCAGTCACTGATTCCAATGAAAGCAACCAATCCCTCAGCTGTCCAGAATTTTGGCATGAAAAGTGTAACTAGCAAACAGTGCATACAAAAAAAAGAGGAAGAAAAGACGCAGAGTTTGCATGGGACACTCCCAGGAGAGAAATTTTTAAAATATTGTCTCTTTATGCAATAAATCAAAGAAGGGAGGGGGAAGTTATTTTAAAATGTGGGCATAACAACTAAAACTCCTCTTCTTGGCCTGCAGGTGTTTTTAGAGACCAGCCATGGTCTGTTCTGCCTCCAGCACACCAGTGGGACCTTTCTGTTTGCATCTGACCAGCCGTAGTGGAAGGGAAGATGAATTAGCATTTTCCCAGGCAGAATGTACTTAAAGCCCTGGTATTACTTCCCTAAAAGATCAGTTCCAGAAACCGGAATGGGACTTCAGATTTTTACTATCCCCTTCCAACAGGTACAACTGCGCAATATAAATGCCCTGGCTTGACAGTTAATTCAAGATCAGAAACATCATTATGAAGACATATCCTCTCATGTGGTAGCACTCAATTTAAAATACACCACGTAGAGTATTCTATTTCTGTTAGAAATTACAATTTGCACTTTAAAGCTCAAGTTTATGGACAAGGGGGGAGCATTTCAGCCAAACAGAAAATGTAATACTTTTTTTTTACGACCTGGTGAGATCATTGCAATGTTGTCCTTATGCTATTTACAACTTTTTATTATCCTGGTTTTGGTCAGAATTCAAAACATAGTTATGTGAACTTAGTAAAAGGGAGCAAAAGCACTTTCTGCTCCTTGTCTTACTATTTTCAGAACTGTAGCTGTTCTCTACATTGCCAAGTCAAACCCCAAACCAAAGAAACTTTTCTGAACTAATTGCACTGGTGCACTGCTGAAAAAACTCCTTATTTCCTAGGCTTTAGAAAGACAAATGGGAACAGAATGGCCTGGCTACATTCTGAATTGGCTTTCTGGAAGGATTTCTTTGAACTTCACCCAAAACTTAAGGGCCTGGGATGTTCTCCCATTCAAAATATATTTCTGAACCGCAAGAGCTATTTCTGCACCTACCTGATACATTCACTGCCTTACAAAGAAAGGACTCCTACAATTTCAGTAGTTTAAAATCACATCTCTCTCTCCATGCAGCTCAGTTAAAAGTGCTGAGATGAGACCCTTGTTTAACTGAGAGTGAGCAGAGAGCAGGCTGGAAAAAAAGCCCTGCAAAGAACATGCTTCACTTTTAGCCACACACAGTCCACACATGTGGTTACAATCTCTCCTGCAAGGAAGATCCCCCAGGCCTGCAACCTCCCAGACCCACTGCAAGCCTAAGCTGGTGATACTCCAGCTCACAAGAATCTGCCTCACTCCTTCTCCCAGCTTGGTGTGCTTGATGGTTTGATGGCACAAAGTTTCCTGTCGCAGACAGCTCTGCTTGCTTTAAAACCATTAGAAGGTCCCTTGTGCCAGAATAATTACACTTAGGCTCTTAAAAACCAAAACCTGACCCAAAATTAATAAGTATTTAATTCTGCTTTTAGTCTTTTAGGTTATTTATGTGATTTACAGAATTTTACACTACCAACTCAGAGGAAAAAAAAAACCTACTAATGGCTAGCTTAAAACCTACTCCTTTAGATTCTAATCATGGTTCAGGATTACTCCATTTTCCTGCATTTAATGTATCACTGTAATAAATTCACTCTGTAAAGGAGACTCAGCACTGAGGTGCAGCAACAACATGAAAAAGAAGGCATGACAGGAGCTGGTTTCATAACCTTACGCATGGTGCAGCTCTAAGAAGAGGTTTCTTCCTTCACGAGCAGGCAGTGCCCTGTCTCTGTGCCCACAATCGCCCATCATCACCTTCCGTCATTCACCCACAGATTTTCCTTTCCAAAGATCATTGTTAATTGTTCAAGGTGCAGAGACCATCACTGTTCTCCTGTAACACATTACCTTGGCAGTCAGGGAAGGGATTTCCAAGTTTCCAGTACAAAAGCACTTAAGGGCACTTCAGAAATAAGATGAGTGAGAAGGGAGTGACAATGCAGACAAGGGAAGGCAGTGGGGATACCAGAGGAGAAGGGAAATACAAGGAACGTGCAGCCTGGAAGCTAAGGGGTTCCTACCAGTGCCCTTCCTATTAAGATATTGGAAGTATTTTCAAAGCCCACTGCAGACACTGAATTGTACCTTTGCACAGAGTTTTCAGAGGTCAACAGTTACATTTCTAACAGGGAACAAACACAGCGGGCTTGTGGAATAAAACAAGAACAACAGGTATTTTTGGTCAGCCTTCTGATGAACAACACATCAGTTTGAAGCAGTGCACCAGAGAAGCTTTTGGGCACCTGCTGGATGGCTGCTGACGTGGGAGCTGTGCGTGCAGTGCTCAGGAAACAACGAATGGCTGACAGGAAATGATCAAAATCAAACAGTAACTCTTTTGCTTAGAGGCGAAAGGACTAGGCTTTGTTTCTCAAGCCACAGGAAGCAGCACATTTAAGATGCCTAGGACTGATGCAGTTAGTTACCGGGTAGGATAATATTCTTTGCAGATTGCTATGGCCACAGTTCCAGCAAAACAGGAGGCATATCCTGACCTTTGTATCGACACCATTGCCCAAGACTACCGTCTTCCATCCTGCAGTGCTGCTAAGATGTATAAGCTCACAAAATCATGTATTGAGATGAAAGGCCCTTTCCCACGCGTCACAAACTGGTGGTTTTGGTATAATACTGTCCCAGTACACCCACCTGTACAACTGGGACAGATACTGTAAGGAGAAAATTACCTAGTAAGATGTGAAGTTTGAATGCCATAAAGCCAATGAGGTCTAACTGGATACTTGCTAAAGATTAAAAATTACCATCGTTTCAAGAGCTCAGTGCTTAAGTGTATTCCCTAAAGCCTGATGATGGAAATCCTCTCAGGAAACTAATACAGGGGATGAAGTAGAATTTAAAACAGTCCATCTATTAGATATTGGGTGGGAAAGAATCCATTTGTGTTGCTATTTAGGGCCATGATGTTTCTTTGAGTAGGAAATCACACAACACCATTTTTATTAAGCTTAGATGTTTTCAAACATAAACTTCTTTAAAGTAAGCCAATTAAAGCACTTTTTCATGTTTAAACATATTCCAAATAATGTTTTATTCCTTATTTTGGAAATTATTGCAGCACTTGTTCTGTCTAAAAACCACATTTGTATTCATACAGGTGAAGTTTGATCAGTTAAATTTTGGAATTACTACTGCTGTTGAATTTGCCCCCTAGACTGGGAATACAGTTTGACCGTGCTATTAAATTAGGCACCCTAGGAATGCCAACTAACTGAAATATGGTTTCTTCCAGGAAATCCAGAAAGGATCACATTTTCCCTGTCCTGCAGTCCTGATTCCTCTCCAATTAGGGAAAAGAAAAGCAGACAGATTTCTCTAACAACTCTTCCTCATGAGGATCTTGATGATCAGTCTCAAAAAGTCCACAGAGAAGACAAGAGAATCATATGGTTATCTTCTGTCAGGCAGAAGATCTTACCAGTGTCTCCTGCCCCAAGCATTAGTACAACGTAAGCTCTTTCTCTTGACACCTTTGAGGACTTCAGTGTGCTCATAAATCCTAAAGAACCATAAAAGAAACTGGTGACTGATAGGAAATCATAAAATAATTGATGTTTAGCTACAGAAGAACATTTCTTGTTTCGGAAATACGCTCTTACAGACTGTTGTTTATAAGGGTTATTGGTGGGTATTTTACCTTTTGAACACAAGTACATTTACTTTTGTGTCTGTGGAAACAGATGCACAACTTTTTTTTGTCTTGGTTCTGCAAATATTCAATTAAGCTAATAAACATTTAAACTGAAACAAATTAACTGTGCCAGTGCAATATTTCAGTTTCAATTAACCTTTTAATTTAAATGTTCATCTGCCTACTTCCAATATAATTTAAGGCTGGTAAAAATCCAAGAAATCTTTAACATAAGTGAAAGATAGCCTGACTGGAATGATAATAAATCCCTAGGTGAGATGTCAGCAATGATTTTCTGAGCAAATTGACAATAAAGAACGGTGATGCATTTATGAAGCCTAGGGGTTATGAAAATTAAAAATACCCCAACCCTTTTTTTTTTCCTTGCTCTGCTAACTTCAGCAGAATTAACAGTCAAGATGTTCCTAGTTTTCCAGTATTAGCATTCCTCAGTGCACCCTCAGCTTCAGTGCTGTTGTCAAAGAGTGCTTGAAAGTCTAATCTGCCTCTTTCCATTCTAAGAAGCACTCCACACAAAAATACTCCTAACTAGAGACAGCTAACAGGCTTTTAGTCCTCACCTCGTGACATAAATGTGTGAGAAGGAACATTCCTAATCACAGTCAGTAGGTGGGTGGGTGGCACAGTGCCTCTCAGCCCTGCAAATCCAGCTGCTTTCAGTCCAGTGCTCAGCTGCAGCTCTCAGTGAGGCTGGGATGGTTGGCCTCAGAAGCAACCAGAGCTGCCTCAGCATCTCAGAAGAACAGCACTCAGTTTGACACCATTAACAGACTACCTGTCCAGCAAAAGGAAGGGGAGACTTGCAGTTAGCAAGTCAACTCTCCTTGACCCAATCTGACAGCACTTCTTAGGTTGCTTACCTTTAATAAAAGAGCTCACAACATTTCATCTTTTCATCAGTCATTTTTCTTTCTGGAAATCATGGAAAGTGAAGTCATTAAACCCAATAATTTGTGTCTAATGACAAACATGAATTAAGTGTGTCTGTGTGTGAATTTGTGCATATACGCACACACAAAAGCAAGTATATGAGGCCTGGGCTACATGGGACAGGCAGGGAGGGAGGGAGGTGTCTTGTGATAGATTAATTAATTAGTATAGCCTGAAGTTGATGGAGGAGGTGGTAAAATAACAGAGAAGGGCTTTTCCTTAGCTCAGCATCTGGATAGAAGCTTTAGTCTTTGATGTTCAGAGCCACAGACTATCTCAGCACAGGTTTATTGGGGGACAAATCTCTTGGAAGAAGCTGTGCTCCCTTTCAACTCAAAGACCTAACATCTCTAAGACTCACCAGAGGCCCTGAGCTTCTGGCTAAAGGAGCTGATTTTCCTCTTTCATAGGAAGTAAATTCCTTACTGAAAGTAATCATTTGCACGTATTCCCAAATGCATCTTTAAGTTTTAGGGTCTCTGGACTATATGCCCACCTTAAAGAGCTTTTCTTTTGGCTCTACTACTCCATCATAAGGATAAGAGAATCTTCAGGATGCCACAGCATTTGGCATTTTTTCCTTAGGAGGCTGTAATACTGGAAACAGGAGGCTGAACAGACTCTTTTGCTCTGCAAAAGAACAAAAAAGTTCTCCATGGTTCACAGCTGCAGAAAACAACAGGCAACAAGCCTGAAAGCAGAGGAGCTCTAGCTTCTCATGACTGCTCTGTAGCATAGACTCGTGATCTGTGAGCACTTGGGACTTGGCAATATTGAAAGCAAGCTCCTCAGAGAAAGAATTATAGGAAGCCTAACCACGGATAAATGTGGCCAAATGGCAGCTTTACATCTGTCCTTGAGGCATTAACATACAAGCCTCCTTTCCTTGCTTAGAGGCCACAGCAGTCCTGGACCAGAGCCTCTTTTTCCACAAGTTGTTGAATGTGTTTGACCTGTTTCAGCATATACTTAAAGCTGAAATGGGTGTTGAAGCCAGCCCTACAGACATCGGAGACAAACATCCTGATGCCACAAGCTCTTGTGCTCTATGAAGAACTGAATCCACTTGTCCCAGGATGATTTCATAGCAAGCTTTCTTTCAAAGAGGACAGTTTTCTTTAATTTTCCATGTTGAATGCGCTAAGTGGCTGGACCTTTCGGAAATAACTGTTCCTGAGAGCACAGTTCCTGCATGTGAAGAAGACACTCTGGACTGCTGCCAGTGCCCACTCGGCCCTGGAGATGTTAGCCCTCCCTTTGGAAATGCTTTTGTTCATTTTGATTGAGCCAGATGAACATTTGGATGTGGAGCCCAAGTTCCTAGAGTTAGCATCTGCTGCTGTAATCATCCTTGTACATATTTATCCCTAGAAAAATATCTCAGCCATCTGATGGCTGAGTGAGGGACTGGCCTGCTCCTACTGGTGCACATATTCCTATATCAATTAGTCGCTGCAAGTTGTTCCATATTGGAATTTTGCCTACGTTACTATTTGCATACAAGGCATATACACATCGTATCACGTAGCCTTGCAATTTTGTGTCTGTTTTGATTCCTACTAATCAAGATTCCAGATTTCTTTCTTCTCAGAGGCTGACACACACTCATGTCAGTTCAATGGATTAATTTTTTTCTTTCAAGTCAGTTAAGGTATTTCTGCTGTTTTCCACAAATCCAAATCTAGTAAGAAGATTATCATATCAATAAATTGTGTGATTTAATCTGTAGGAGTGGGCAGATGAGATCTCCCTTGCAAATTTGTTGACATTATTAATGAGTTACAGTTTTAATGCTGAATAAAATCTGCATTGCAAAACTGTGCAGTAAATTTATTCTCATGGCACAGTAGTGCATTTTAGCAGTCTTCCATGACTTTCTCAGCTGGTTCATGTACAAGAGGCACCCATAAACTAAAGAATTATTGTTTGTTTTACTGCACCTTTCAGGGGTTTCAGCTAGCAGCACATATTTGTTTTGAAGGTTTTAAAAAAGATTCACTGGGGTTAGTGAGACAGTAGAAAGTAAGAGGAACAAAAGTCCAAGGGGAAAGGTTCACATGTACTCACAGATCCTATAAATAAATAAAATGTGATATTTGAAAACATGCTATTCTTCACCAAACCATGATCAGGATTATGATCTTTAACAACATTTGTAGAGTCTAATATGGTCATAGAAAAAACTCAGGCAAAGGAATGCTATTTGGTGAAGCAAACCACCTTTTACTGACAGTGCTCATACTCCTTCTGTTCACCATGTTTCACCAATAATATGATTTTCCGCACCCATACATCCATAATCTCTTACCTTTTTGCTAGTCTAGCAAAGAAGATTAGCTGGACACTCTTTCCAGCGTTGTTTTGCTTAATAATGAAGCCTTGAACTGATACTCTCACTTCCTTTTCTCCCTTCCTTGTGATAAACTATCACATCTGTGATTCCAGACACAAATGGGGAGTGGCAGTACTCAGTAAGAAGGTACTCTGTTTCCTTTTATCTAGATTCCTTAATTTTTTAATTCCCTGGACAAACTCACTCCTAGTGCATCTCTGTAACAGTCACTCAGACAGTGTGTTAGTGACACTATGCTGTAAATCACTTGCATCCCTGGTGCCTTACACTTTGGGCCACAATGGATGGGCTGTATTAGTGAAAGTGCTCCTGGGTGTTTGAATTAGGTTCCTCATTCACCCAATCAAACAAGGTCCCTAAATCTAGACAGATTAAGCTCCATTGATTGCTCAAATAATTTGACCTCGACTCCCTTGCTCTGCTTGAAGTGGTGGAATCAGAGCTAAATCACTGTCCTGCTTCGCTTGAGTTTTCCCTTGTACAGCTAATCTTCCCCTTCAAAGACTTCCACCCTTTCTGAATCCTCATTTTCAAGAATCCCTACTCAACTTCTTGCAAACCTGTCTCATCAGGGATCATTAATGGACTGCACATTTATATGGTTTTTTATATCACAAATTCTCTCCTGTGAGCTTACAGGCAGAGTGGCTGCTTCTTCAGCTCTGTTGAAGTCACCTCGCTACAGCCAAGGGAGCCTCACTCAACCCTGAGCTGTGACCACGCAGTCCCCACAGCGCCACACAAAGCACTCTTGCTCTGTGCTGTGGGAAAGCTGCCCACCACTCAAGATTTGGTTCAGTCATACCCTAACTCAGACTGTTTCTTCTTGCCACTGAAAGGGGTGAGTACAGGGAAGGCTTGGCCTTTGCACCATCCCTCAGTTTCCACAGGAATGCTTCCAGTCTGCAGGCAGTGGCAACGAGCGCTTTGAACTCTGGTTGACCAGGGGTATAAATGTATCTGGAGAAACAGAAAGGTTGCTTGAAATCTTTTACTTAGGGCAGTGGAGGAAGACTGAGCATTTCAACACCCTTGATACGTTGCCCCATGTTAAAGCAGTGGTAAGTGGGAAGAAAGAATTATGTGCTAAGTTGTAGATAATAGAAAGCATTCAAAATGTTGGAAACCCTTCATGGGAAGCAGGAAAAGTACTAAACCATCTAACTTGAATTTCAGGAAGGCTCTCCATCTTCTCCACTACTGTTTTGTTCCCTCAGTTTTTCCCCTTCTGAAGTACTGTTGTCTTCCTCCACCTAATGGATGCCACCTGAAAACCTGACACATTTAACCTAGTGATGAGTAAAAGCAAAAAAAAAAGGGGCATAAAGAACATGGGGGAGCAAATAGTTTTTTTAGTTTGACATGGGTCTGAATAAACATAAGCGTTCAAGGCTGACATTAATTATTTCTCTTTACCTGTGTGGATGAATGGTTAACAGGGTAAAACCCACAATAACCTGTGGCACTGTTTCCACTTTCATGTCTTTACAGGTGCACTAAAGTTTGTTTAACTGCATTAACAACACTGCTAAACTTAAGGAGGCAGCAGAAAACTTGAAGGAGTAAATGACATGAAAATTCATTTCCAAGAAGACTCAGGCACCCTGATGAAGCAGATTGGGAAGGGAGAGAGGAAGAAATGTTAATAAATGCTAAAGGGAGCAGATCATTTAAAAGTACTGATAATAAAAATCACTAAGTAGATAATGCCCTGAATTCTGACTGACAACAGAGATGTTCTGAACCACTGTGCAGACAGCAACAAAACCAAAACTTCTTCAACATCTTCAAGTGAAGCTGAAACAATAAAAAACCCCCTACATATGCTTTTTGCATTGATTTGAGGGCAATCACCTCCTAATCTGTAAGACTGGCCTCTCTGCAGTAGAAGAGTCTCTCTAACAGTTTCAACCGCTGTCAACGTTTTCACATTGCCACATTAGCAAAGCAACTTTAAAAAAAAACAACACTTGGAAAAGCCAAGAGAAAACTCTCTGTGAAGTTGAGCTGCCACGCGGAGGAGGGTTAAGATCTCAGGTTAATCGATGCAGCTGTACCTTACCTGGTTCTGCAGTTTAACACCTCCACACGCCTCTACCTTCCGCTGTGCACATGTGCTGGGAGCTGGAGCATTT
This sequence comes from Struthidea cinerea, assembly GCA_013397865.1. NCBI lineage: Eukaryota > Metazoa > Chordata > Aves > Passeriformes > Corcoracidae > Struthidea > Struthidea cinerea. Next base: position 901,204 of record VZTI01001686.1, on the reverse strand, counting down.
GACCTTCCCCAGCTCTCCAGCAGAAACTCCAGTGCAACCTTTACCTTCAGCAAGGAGCTGTGTTCCTTCTCCCCCTCGTGTTCTGCGCAGAGCAATCTAATACACCTCATCATGTGGTGTGTTGCTATAGCAGCAATGAATCCAGCTGCTGCAACACAAAAGACTGACAAAAAGTTGGGTTTTTTTCCTGTCCACCCACCCGGTAAAAGTCAGAGTTGTTTTCTTGTGCAGCAAATCTAACCCAGATAGACTCATGTCACCTATGAGAGCTAAGTAATGGCAAAGTCTAAAAAGAGAGACACAAACTATAGGTTTTGCTTTTGGGGACAACTTGGGGTTTATTTTTAAAAAAACAAATGAGTCAATAGTATGAAATCAACACCCCTTAAAGAGATAATCATTATTTTTCTGCTCCTGCCATTCACTGGTTTCAAAATTTAGGTCCTTATCTCCATGGGAATTGCAATCACAAAATCATGCTCAGCAGTCAGAAATGCAGTGGTAATACAGGTACAGATACAGAGCCAGTAAAGGTGACAAACACCAGATTTACATCTTCAGAAACAATGAAACCATGCACTTCCGCTATTGTGATCTGGAAAAAAACATTTACAAAATTGTTTGCTTGTGGAACAGAAAATAATTTCTCTGTAAAGTGCTAAATAATCATTATTAATACTGCCCTACTAGATTAAGAGCGAGGACTAACCATAGCAGAGCCTTTTGAGTTAAACATTGATGCTGTACAGCTTTAAATGTATTCTTGCACTACTGAGACATCTTAGCAATACCATTCAAAGTCTGCCTTGGGAAGTGTACTAGAATACATGAATTACCACCTCTAAGGTCCCAGTCTTGTAACTGCATCTTTGAGAACAAATTCGTCCTGCAAAGTAAGGCCAAATTTTTCCTCCAGCAGTTTCAGCACAGAAAAGGATAGAACACGCAATGTAGCCAAGCCTTTCACTTGCAGAAAGCTTCTGCAAGAGCAGGGACTGAAGTGGCAGCAACCTGATACCTGCCATATGAACTGGGCCTTGCTTTCCTGAAGCGGTCCTAATGAGGTTTTTCCCAGGAACCTGCCTTCCCCAAAATGTGCTACGCATTTAGAGTAGGCCAAATTGCTTCTCATTTTCAAGATTAAAATCCTGTTCAAGGTGTGAAAGATACTATTGCTCCAGGAGTGCCTGAAGTAAGAATGTAGTTCAGCAACTACGTCATCAAAAAGTCAACTTTTCTATTTAGTTCTCCATTTGTCTGAATGTAATGGAAGATGTAGAAAAAACAGCTACTGCTATCACGGACCTCAACCCACTCTGTTAGAGTCCAAAATAAAAATAAAAATAAAAATAAACCCCTAATTACTAATTCATTCTCTTTTACTGCTTTACAAGTAGAGTCAAACTCTATCCAAGTTAATTCATAATATTTTTACCCTATTTTCATGCAAGACTTGCCAAAGCTGTTTGTGGAATCTGCATCTTGCTGTATCTGTCAGCAAAAGCTGGCTTTGGAGTTCACAGATCTCCAGTTTTGAAGATGCTCAAAGCTGCAGCTGCTCTATGAGACCTCTGAAGATGGAAAACAGCCATGCAGGCTCCTGGAACAGTCACCTTACTTTGCCTTGAAATAGCTATTTACTTACTGATTCATTTTTAAAATTCTGTCTGGCACTCTGGATACAGGGTCAAAACACATGGTGCAAGAGGATTCTCCACAGAATAATTTCTACAATTACACAGTGCCATCCTCTTGCTAATACACAGTGAATTTTCTCTGCCTGATGCTGACTATCAGAACAGATAGGCCATAAAGCACATCCTGAAGTTGAATAATGCATCTGAGTTTCAACTGCTACACAGTCGTTAGCAAACTCTGTGTTAAGTACTTTACACATAAACAATTGCAAAAAAGCCCCAAAAGCTGAAAGGCAAGCAAACCTTCCATGTACATCTGTTAATATTACAGTCTGTCTTGAGTACTGTTAGTGGCTTCACTCAAATTCTGTATAGAGTAAAAAAGTAAAAAAGAAACCCTATTGAGGGAGTCTAATGGACTATTAAACAACATCACCTGTTGTAAAAGAAATGAACACAGGTTTTTGAAGAGCAATATCCCTCAGTATGAACCAACAAATGATCCAGGTCAGGCAGCTGAAGCTGCAGGCTGGAGCCCCAGCAAAAGTCCCCCCCACCCTGTAAGCAGCGGGCTTTCCCACTCAACAGGACTTGCGGTCGTACAGCACCTGCTCACTGTTTATAGAAGGGCTGACAACACAAAGATTAACAGAGCCATAATTTCAATAATTCATGTCTGCTCTGATGTCCCAAGGCCAAAAGCAGCCTCCCGTGTCACTCATGATTTCACGCTTTCAGTTTTTATCTTTCCTGCTGTGTTCCCCACAAACCCAGTTCTCCTTCATCCCATGGATTTGTAAAAGACTTCAGGAGACCTGCAGGAAAATCCAGACAGTTTTAGAAATTGTGCCTGTCAGTAACGGAAGACAGCCCTGAACTCTTCAGGTTTTTTTAAACACAGGTAGGCACCTGGAATGTGCTAAGAAAGGTGGAAACCAGCTTCCAGATGGCAGTTACTTTTGTACAGAAAGGGTCGGGCATGGCTTGAAGCATCATCACGTGCTTACTGTTCTGGAACAGAGTCAGTTAATAACTACCTGGGAAATGAAACAGGAGAAGGAGCCAATGTCAAATGTACTCAGAGGAAGGTTACTCTGCCTTTCTTTAAACACCTGTTGGCCAGGGACTGCCTGACACAGATGGCATCAAGCACATGTGCGCTTCTAAGATGAATGGCTATTTTCCCATCAAAATATTTTCTCATCAGAAATGCTACTGAACCTTCTAGAGGACTCTGTTCCTACTGCCATAGGGTAACTGATCCTCTCACACAATACTCAAGCCATACAAAATACAGGTTAAGCCTGGCTCCTGTGAGTGCTGACTCCCTCTGGATGAACTCAGCCTGCTGCAGCTGCCAAGACTTGACTCTCCCTTTTAAAAGGCAGCGTGAGTACAAGGGATGGAGTAATGGCACTGCCCCGGCACTTCCAAAGCCAAGCAGGAAATGGCACAGGGAATCACATCACACTGCCCCACTTGCCCAATGTCACAGTGTGACTTCCTTCACAGCACCCCTGCCCAGGCATCAGGCAGCTGCTTGGGTCAACAGGCAGAAAAGGCCTCCCCAGTGCTGCCCAAAGGACTGAAGGTTGGGCTGCAATCCCAGGAGATTGTGAGACACTAAAAGGAAACAACCTGTGGTTGGGTCTGTTTACTGTCAGATTTCTGAGCCAGAGATGATCACAGTTTTAGGCTTTCCTTTATACAGAGACTAGTGCCCAGTCTTCTTTCCTCATTTAACTGCTTTCACAAGGAGCCAGGACCATTAAGTCCCATCGATCCAAGATGCATCCTGGCTGAGCCAGCCTCTGTGTCTCGGCAGAGCTGCTGGGCACAGCGCAAGGGCACCCAGCTGGCTCCTGAGGAGTGTCAAAATGCGGTGCCAGCTCTGGTTCACAGCCTGCCATGCTGGACCCAGGCAAATCTTGCAGTCACTCGGACGTCACCACCAGGCGCTCCTCAGGGACCTGGGTTCTGCAAGCCCCAACAGCATGGATCCAGCATGGCTTTCCAGAGCCCCTGAGCCCCATGCGAGCCACTGCACAGGAGGGCAGGGACAGCCAGAGGGCACAGCCGTGGCTGCACCAGTGCTAACAAGCCCAAGTCTGGGCTCAAGCTGACCCGGATGCCCTTCTCAAATTAAAACGGCTCAGGCCCCAGTGGTGGAAATACAACGCAGAGTCCTCTCTGCGGCTGAGTTGCTTCACGACACTGCAACTATTTTGTTCCAGTTCCAGCACGGCGGGGAAGGCAGAGAGCAGAGACCGGAGAGAGCAGCCCGGGTTTGGCACGGGAGAGACCTTGCACTGAGGCAGGCAGAGTTTGTGTTACAAAACTGTGCCTTTATCTCGTAATAGCTGAAAAAAGGTTGTGACAACCGAGGTCTTTACAGTTCCTCCTTCCCCCTATTCCCTCCTCCCTGAGGATCCAACTATCTGGTAACTGGCAGTGCATGCCACTGGAAGCCAAACAAACACTCAAGCCCTATGGTGCAAGAACCTACAGTGTCCCAAAAAATTATTTCGATTATTTGATGAGTGGGATTTCTCACACAGTGTGTGCCTCTGGTTGAGATTAAACTCTGAATGCAAAATAAAGCACTTTAAGCAAAATAGGTCAGAATGAAAAAAACCCTTTGAAGCCTGGGCTCAGTCTTGCTTTTTGCCTACCACTGATGGACCCCCGGGGTGGCTGGGAAGACAGGTGTGCCACCCAGCGATGCTGCCACACCAAGCCAAACGAGGAACCCCACCTTGGCAAGAGAGTACAAGTACAGCGAGCCTGCCTGCACACACCTCCATGGATACCTCCAAGGAGCCTGCCAGCTTCTCAGCTGGCTCCTACAGGATTGCTGAACAACTGAGAAAATCCAGATACATGGGCAGGGGAAGAGAAAAAGAGAGGAAGAAAGCAAGCAAGCAAGGAGGATATACATAATTTCCAGCCTATTTTTCATCATTCCTACCTCTTCCCCAAGAGTGCTTATGAACAGCCTAGGAACTGAATGGTTTGACCTGTGTTCCCCATGCTGCTACAAGCAGCACATTCTTTCCAACACAGGACTGGTCTGTGCAATGCCCTTGTTAATTACTGGTGGGCCATTTGGAATTTTTGCTCACTATTCTGAATCGTTTCTGTATTTCTCCTTCCTAGGGAGAACTCACCGGCCACCACAAAACATTGTCAAATATTTGCCATCCATGTCAAGACTTTGTCAAGTCAGGCTTTGCATCTTCTCTCTCTCTCAGATGCTTGACATGTTCCTTGCCTTGTCCTGCTGCCCTTCCAGAGAACGGTTACTACGGCACTGAATACAAGGCCAGTGATGCTGTATGAAGCAGCACTGTTAACACTGGCGGGAACAAATGTTTGAAGACTGGACTGGACTACAACTCTACAGCAGAGTGACAGCTTGAGCACTTCCAAAGCAATTGAGCAAACATGCAAACACAAGGGGCCAGGGAGCAGTTTGATAAAACAGCCTTTTTCTAATGGCTCTCAAAAGGATGCGTTTAAAAAAACACCCACAAATAAACTGGCAATTAGGTTCCCTACCACCACGGTTGCTTCTACACTCCTGCAGAGACAGTTTTATATGAAACACATTTCTTCATTTATATTTTAACATACTTCTGCAAAGGCAATAGCTCAAACTGCCTCAAAAACCATTGGGGCTAAATCAGCCCAGCCAGCGGCCTTGGGCCAATCACCCAAAAGCAACGGGGCTGCTACCAGTCCTGCCCAGACCTCCTGCTCTCTTGTCCCCCACCACTGCCCACCCAGCCAGCACCTCAGTCCCACCCCCCAAGCAGCTTAGGTGTGAAGTGTGTGCTGGGGGCACACATGCTGTAATCGGCAGGCAGGCGTGGCCTAATGCAGATGCCCTTTTTTTTAAAGAGTGCAAGGTGTCTTTCAGCAGTTCAATGGTAAATCACCTTTAAGACATACACAGACATAAGCAATGGACGAGGTGAAGGCAGCAGACAGTCTGAATTTGCATATATTCTATTTTAAGAATCTAACATGAATGACCTGAATTGCCCATGTAGAGACACCTGCCTCTCTATGATGAAGTTACTGGGAATTGCTGCTCCTAACACTGTTGTCTGAAATGCATCCAAGTTGGATGCTTAAAGCAGATGGTATCAGTACATCTCCTAAGGTTCTGCTGTAAGTAGACAAATCCTAACCTCTTTTAAAAAGAACAAAATAAATTACAGGAGTGCAAACCTAAAATCCAGGTGATCCAGGGGCTGGAGGGATCCTCTGCAGAATCCCCTTATGTCAGAGTGGTTATACCTGCTGAGAGAATAGCGATGAGGGCTTCTGCCTAAAGCTCTAGGTCACTTCGTCCATTTATTTGCCGTTACCTCACCTAACCAGCACAAACTGAAGAAGGTCAATCCAGTACAGAAAAACAAACCTTGTGGGCAAAATGGAGGCCAGCCAAGGAGGTGGGTGGAAGTCAGGAAGTGCCACCCTTCCCTCTGAGTCGGTGCTTGTGTCAGGGGTGGATGGTGAGTGACACTGGATGTTCTCAGAAACAGGGCTTTTAGACAAGGAGCTGAGCAGTATTTCTGATCACCCATCATTATGCATCATGCAGTTCTTCTCCATAATATTCTGCCCAGCAGTACCAGCCAGATTATGTTATCCATAGATAATTTTGATTGCTTAAGTTTCCTCAGCAGCTGCAGTCAGACAAAGCAGTCTTCCTTGCTGTCTGATCCTAGATCCAGGTTCCTCTGATAGGAACAGGTATTAAGATTCCTGCAAATACAATGCTTCATATAGTCTCCCAGAACGTTTAATCCCTATGATTATTAGGGATGTATTTACATACTGTCATTATCAAATTTTGTGGTTTTGTTATCGTTTGAGGGGGGTTTTTTTGCCTACCTCTGTCACAAAATATAGAAATTCTGCCTCGTAAGAGATCTAAGGATTTCCTTTTCTCGGCTTAGCATAAACTATACATGGTGATGTTTGCCTCTGTAGATATGTGGTAGGAATCCTGTTAGCATTTATGTATGCCTCCCTAGATACTTACTCCATGCTTTAATTAACCCTAGGATTTGAGTCTTTCATGAGAAAATTATCAAGTAGGGCCACTGTAGTGTGATTTAACCACTCAGCCAGAGGGAGACAAGGATATTTTATTTTCAAAATTTCAAAGGATATGCCAACAACCTTTTAAGTACAGTAGTTCACTGGCAGTTATAGCACCATGATAAAACCAAAGTCACTGAAGATAGCACCTTGACATTAGTAGTTGAAAAGCTAAAATGGATATGCATGTCTGGTCTGCTTTACCTAGTTTAAGGGTATCAAGGGAAGTGTACCATATTTATCTGACAGACTGCTTTTATAACCACAACCTGGCATTTTATATTTACAGCTTGGCACGTACTATGAGGGAAACTGATGTGCATCACTCATCCGGTCCCTCATCTGAGATAAACATTAAGCTGCCACAAATTTTAGAACAGCTAAGCATCTCTATTTGAGATAAATGCTGCAGTCTGGCAGGTAGAGTGGGACTGCAGCAAAGAGGCCACCAGCTAAATGAGACCTCAGGACCCTCCCTGTTTTCCCCCGTCTGTCCCAGGGCCTGGGGACAGAAGAAGCAGAACCCATCTCTGTGGGGCTCCTGCTGCTAACCCAGGGCTGTAAGCTCCAGTGGCCAGCTGACTGTGTGCTTAGGAGGGGTTTAGGCTACCTGAAACACCACTGAACAGATAATGCACACTTCACCATCTGGAGCTTTCCTCCTCAGCCACAAATGCCAGAAACCTGATTTCAAAGAAAAGAAAAAACCCATACATTTCTCGTCCATGTGCTCCTGAGACCTGACTGCCTCTCTGAGGCTGAACCTGGCTACAGGTTGGGTCTGCAGGTTTCCAGAAGACAGGGGAAGAACCAGACTCAGCTGATAGGTGAAGTAAACAGTGTCCAACACCATGGCAACGAGAACAAATTCCTATCTATCTGCTTTCATACATGTTCTCTCAAGCTTGCTGCTGTGTTCCTGTGCTGCCAGGCAGCATGAGCATTCTGCTCTGGGGCTGCAGCAGCATGCCTCCCTCAATGCTATGAAAGTTATATTGCCCTCAAGCAACAGAAACCTGAACAGAATTTTGTTTGACAAGGCTTCTCACTAAAAAAGAACCGTAGTATTGAATGTGAACAGTCCTTAAAAGATACAATCAACTTTTTTTTTTAAATAATCACATCTTCAACTTTCAAATATGCTATTATTACACAGTATGTAAAATGACTTCAAATAAAACAATTCTATAAGTATATATTTATTTCCTTTTGTTTGCTTTACAGCTTGAACAGCACTTCTGTTTGTGCAGCTTTTTAATATAAAAGCAGAGGAGAGTAGTAACAAAAGTAACACAGACAAGAGATTAAGGGAAGTACATTAAGCTAAAAGTATTTTTAACTCTTACTTTAATATTTGATTACACTTCATGGCTTATCAACATTTTTGAAGGGAGGCAAAAAAGTAGGATTTTGCTGCCATTTTACATGTTGCTTTATTATCTTACCCCAAGTGTTTTTACTTAGAGTGCTTCGCCAATAGCCATCTTTTGTCCTTTTTAGCTGCTTGCCTAAATAAGTTTGGGAGATCAGCAGGAAGTAGCAACGTGTCTGAGATACTTCCATCTCCTCACTGCTCTTAACTGAGTGAACATTTCCCTGTAAGTGAGAAGAGCCCCAAAATTCTGGAGAGAATCCAAACCCACATTCATGCATGGACTTCAGACAAACACAGATCGAACCCTGCCTTACCTGGTCCACCACCCTGCTGTTTGTGCTGGCCCAAGGCAGTCGCCACCTGGATCATGGACAAACCAAGCACAGGTGAGGCTGTGTGTACAAGCCTAAATCCTCTGCCATTTTATCCATCACATTTTGCAGAACACATCTCCATCACCTGGTTGACTTCCAGCAGGCAAATCAGACGTAAACCAGCTCTCTGAAGGCCTTGTATTACATCTAACAAAGCTGGTATTTCTGAACAGACTCACTGCTGGAGGTCACGGTGCACCCATGAAGCCAAAGCACACGTGAGGCTCACAGGATCTGCTGAAACTTAGCCAGCTCCTGCACCCCTGCTCTGCTGTGTGGAAGAAACTCTGCTTATGAATTCAGTGAGTCCAACTAAGCTCGTTCCTAAGCCTTGGGAGGACTGGAAACCAATAAATCTTGCATTGACAGAGATGCAACTACTTGGAATATAAACAACTCTTGATTTTCATTTATGGGCCTATTAGCATTTTTTTTAATTCATGCACTGGGATGTAGTGGTTTCCCTCTCCCTACATCTCTTTAAAAGCACGTTAATGTGTCTTCTTTTTAGTTTAGCAAAAGCAAAAATGGACAGATTCAGGAAATCTATTACTACCGTAAGTAGTAATAGATTTTTCTTTCTACAGAAAGAAATGGTGTGAACTAAATAGGGCACCATCAACAATTACAATAATGTGTAGGCATAACTGTGTCCATCTGCTATTAGCATGGAAGGTAAGTACAAGGCACAGACATGTGATGAATGTAAAAGCCTTTCTACAGAAATCTTCGAGGAAAATGTGATTATAAACAGTAGGTAAACCACAGCACTGGTTTTTACATGACTTTTACCAAGGCAAGCCTGACTTTCCTGCTGGGAGTATGCTGAAGTACAGTTATATGGGGAACAAAAGGAAAGCTGCAAGAAGACAGAATGAAATAAACTGACCATCATGTTTCAGTGAACTTTGTCATTCTGCAGTACATCAAACACTCTCCAGTGTCCAGCTGAGGGCACTGCAATAGGACATCTTGCTGCTTTCATCTGGCCATACAATACGCATGCCAATGTCCAAAGAGCTCTAAGTGCAAGCTGGGACCTCGTTCATAATATCCACACCTACTTTCACTTTGACTCATTGAAGTGTGAAATGCTGCACAGGAAACAGAAGAGCATCCTGGCTAAAATTAGTCAGGTTGGATGCCTGCCATCAACTCAGATGGCTGAACAGGATTCCAGCTTCAGCTGCAACCAGTTTGTAGCAATCTTCAGACATGAAGCCTGAAACAAACTTCACAATTACTGTAACAAACCTATTCCCAAATCTCAAAGGGACAAGTGGTTTCAACCCGTATCTGGTGGGCTCACCTGGAAGACCCTTTCCTGCGTCCACCTCTTTTTCCCTGTGCATGGCTCTGCAGGGGGGAGGGTCCCCAGAAAGGCTGGGACCAGTTGTGGGCAGCTGTCCCCTTAACAGTGTGCAGAAAGACTGTCGACCACAGCCCAAGAGCAGCTTGAAAATAGAGGGACAAGACAGTGAGAGAGAGTAGGAACTAAAGTACCCGGGAGAGGTATCGCTCCTGAGCTGGGTTGCTGGGGAATCCATCTGGGGTTGTTGGATAGAGCCAAGGCTGTGGGTAGCACAAGTACTGCTGAAGCCAGCTGTCTGGTTTGCCTTCTCCCGACATTTATCCAACTCATTTCCCTTAAAAACATTCCATACAGAGTTTTGGCATAAGGCATTCTGGCAGAAGAGTCTGTAAAGAGTTAATACATTTGGGTTCCAGCTCTGGCAGGCTGGATTAATTTCCTACTTATATTCAAATGAATATCTGCTCCCGGTGCTTTTCCACAAGAAGAGAAGTTCCCATTCCATTTGAGTAGATAAGCAGCCTTTTGCTCTAGAGAGGCCAATGTGGGAAAGCGAAGGAATGATGTTGATTAAAAAAGAGGCAAAACAGTCCCTGCCTTCCTGAGGAGACCTACACAACTCTTAAAACACCACACTGAAACGGCCTCGAGGTTCATATTGGAAAAGAGACTCTCAGGATTGGGTTCCTGATCATTTAAAAATACAGCACCAACCCAAATTGCATTCATATTAAGTAAAAAAGTAGTTTTAACTAATTTTCACTGAACACGGAAATTTCTTAATTATATTTTGAAGAATGTGGTCAAATGTATTTTAGCAATGTCATTGTTGTTAATTTAAGCTCTAGTTTTAGTATCAGCTGAAAAACTGGAATGTATTCTCAGTTTATCATCTTTGTTTTGGCAACATTTTATTTCCTTAAGTTTTACCTAAATTTAACTACAGCTGTTTTTCTTTCAATAGCAACATTTGGTATTTGTATCAGACAATCACCATAGCAAGAAGGTATCTGTCACTGTGAACCCAACAGAACTGAGCCTTACCAAAATAGTTTTAGAAACAATGTTTGACAATTTATAAAATGCCACATATTATGGCAACACGCAGGCCCATACTTTTCCCTGAAAACTAAACAAATTAAAATTAATTTCTGGCTAAAGTTATGGATAAAATACAAAAGATAAATGACCAATCCCCCTTGCTGTTTCATCTGATCCCCTGAGCACACTAAACCTCAGCATTTAAATGGAAGCATGATCTCTAAATCTTCGAGTTTTGCATTGAGAAGAAAAATAGGACTGCCATCCATAGCACAAAAGATGAAAGAGGACAAAAATTATAAAATAGGGAAAGTTTTGTTTGATTGCATGTGAAAGATCAGCAGAGACAGTTGGGAAGCCAGATCAGCCCACACCTGTCCTAAAACTTAGCACTCTGTGCTACTATCTTCTTTCACTATCAATTGCCTGTCAATGAGCTGTATCTAATCCCTTCTCACTTCACCTGAAGCCTCAAATTTCCCACTCCAGTTCTACTAAAAAGATGCATGCCAGTGTAAATGCACCACCAAACTTGATTAGACTTCTCCTCTTCTGCTCTGCAAAATCATCTTTTATTTCATGTGTACCTGGCACGTGGGCAGAAAAGCCAGGACCCCAGGACTCACCTCCTCACACCTGAGAGACACTGGAAGTCCCTGACTCTGGATGGAACTTGAGGACATGCCGATCTACTCCATTCCAGATCCAGCCCTTTCTGAAAACAGGAGTTTCTAGTCTCCAGGCTAGTGCTGTGCCTGCACCTTGACTCCTGTTTTCCCAGAACATGGATGTACAAGGTTTGGTGGCATTTCTCCCCAGGCTCATGCAAGAACCCCTGATCTTGTTTTTCTTCCCGATGTAAATCAGCAAAACACATTTATATGACAGGAAGGATTTCTCTCAGCTACTACTCACCTGTGACAGAAGCTGTAAAGTGCCCCTAAAAAATCCTCTAAATCCTGTACTTATCCTGAGCTTTGTGGGATCCGTTTCTCCCTGGCCAGCTGTGGACATATTAAAAACAATGTCTTTTGTCTGCATCCCGACACAACTTGTTCTTCTTTCTAAAGCACTCCTTCAGCAATTTTGGACAAAAGGAAACCTGAGTCACTGGATGTTTGTATAAGGGGGAGAGGATGTTCATGATACACAAGAATCCTGTTATATTTGCACCTGCAAGCAGAAAGAGCGGAGCCTTTCGGGTGACTAACAGGTGTCCATTCTCAGGGATGATTCTCCACATCAAGCACTGCAGGAGAAAACCCTCTATGACCTGAAGAGTTAAGTTTCTGGCCCAGGAAACAAAGGTGACTGCCCTCCTGGAATTCCAGCATGTGGGAATGACTGGTGCATTACACTGTGGACCTCCAAAGGAAGCACTTGCGTAAATATAGATAATCTTGACATTATCCTTATCTATCTTTACAGATGTTATTAACAAATCTACAGATAAATGCTGGGGGAAGACAGCTAGGAATTTGTACGTGAAGAAGTTAAGTTGAATACAGCTGCAGATGATTAAACCAGTTTTAATTAACTATTACCAAGCCAGTCAGCACTTGGGAGCAAGAATGCAAATAAAATGTTTGCGTGTCCCTGGGCATCCAGCCTGGGCAGCCAGTGCAGCAGTCACTACATAAACTGCTGAAATGTCTGCAGATCACAGAGCACCCACAGCCAACGTGAGCATGACAGGCCATTCAACTGTGATATAAAAAAATGCATAACGAAATGGATATGGACTCCTGCACTTGAAAATGAAAGCTTTCTGGGGTGGGGGAAGCAAAGGCCCAAAATGCAAACCGCACAGACCAATATATTTATCTCATTATACTGTAGGAGAAGGGACAAATATACCCCCACAGCTTGAGCCATGTGACTCTACATCCATCCTGACTGTGCTCTGGTACCATTAGTCCATCAGACCTGTTTGCTTTGCCTTTAACAGGTTCTTATTATGACTAACTACGACAAACTTTTCAGAGAAACTGTAACATAAAATTAGTTTTCAAAGGATCTATCTGTGAGCAGGCTCTACATTTACCTTGAAAATACCATATTCAACCATTTACTTAAAAATCAAAGCTAATTGTTCATCAATACTGATGTTCAGGGAAAACTGTGGATTTCTGTTTTTACTTTTTCCTTTGAAATTCTGCTCCTGAACTTGCCCCACCCGACACCAAAACTTTTGTTTCTCTCCAGTTCAGTAGCAAAAAGGTTGCTCTCCATATGGAAGTTATTTTAATAGTAAAACACATCAGACACTTCGCAAAAATACTTCAAAATGAAATGTGCCTTTGAAATTATAGCAAATTGTAATTTATATTTTGGTATCGCTGAGAACATTATATTTTAAGAATTGTGCCAGCAAGGGATGCGAGGCAAGTTGTAAAGTCTTAAGGAATACAGTAAAAGCAACATCATTCATAACTGGGTATATTATTTTTGTTTTATGACAGGAAATTGGTTTTAGAAAAAAAATTGCAAAAGGACACTCATGTTAGACATCACTTGTACTCAAATATTTGCAATACATATTGAAACTAGTGGCTGAGTGTGGAGGGAACTTTCCAGTTCTGGTGCCATTCTGTATTTGAGCTGGCCCAACAGGGGATCCTGGGCTCAGATTCTCTTGAGCCTGGAGGAATCAGTGGGGAGGTGTACCTAGGACTTGTTTCCAGCATCCTGATTCTCACCACACAGATGCAAACGACCAGTTTCTGAGAATATGCCAGACACCTGGGTACCTCACCTTGTCTGCAGAGAGCAAACAGCTCACAGACAGTGCATGAGAAAGCCCTTGTAGCTCTGATTTTCCAAATGGGAAGCTCGCCTAGGAGTTCTTCTGTTTGGTCCATTTTTCTTGCTTAGTACAGTTGGCAGGAAGGAGAATGAACCAACTGAGAGAAGGGCAATCAGGACTCTCTCCTTTGTGTAGTCAGCCCACACCTGGCACTATTTGCAGCTCAGCACTGCAACCTCTGTTTCCCTTGAGGGCATCTCAAAATCTTTGTTCAGTTCCTGTGATTTATATTCGTGTGAGGTCAGTTTAAACCTCCATTTTCCCCAGCAGTGATTAACTTCACTTAACTTTTGCTACAACTAAATCCAGTACTAGTACCTCTAAATAAATGTTGGGTTTTTTTTTTTGTTTTGTTTTGGTTTTTTTTTGGTTTTTTTTTAACATAATGACACTGCTGAAAACAAATAGAAAGCAATCAAACGAAAGATAATTGAAATCAGCTTATCTGCTCAGACACTGCAGCAAGCATTGCTCAGAGAGTTCAAAATTTTCATGTGAAATATGAGACCTTTTCTTACAACGTACTGTGAAAAGCCAAGTTGGCCGGGACTTTTCCTGATACAGATTCATGGGTTGGAAGGGACCTTAAAGATCGTGTAGTTCCAACACTCCTGCCATGGGCAGGGACACCTTTCACTAGAAAGGATGCTTAAAGCCCCATCCAACCCGGCCTTCAACACTTAAAGGGATGGGGCATTCACATCATCTCTGGGCAACCTGTTCCAGTGCCTCAACACCCTTATAATAAACAATTTCCTTACATTCAACCTAATGTCAGTTTAAAGCCATTGCCCCTTGTTCTTTCACTATCAGCCCTTCTAAAAAGTCTCTGTCCAGCTTCCTTGTAGACTGCCTTCAGGTATGGACAGGCTGCAATAAGGACTCCCTGGAGCCTTCTCAAAGCTGAACAGCCTCAACTCTCTTGGATTGTGCTCCCTAGAGAGCTGCTTCAGCTTTCTAATCATCTTCATGGCCTCCTGTGAACTCGCTCCAGCAGGTCCATGTCGTTCCTGTGTTGGGGATCCCTGAGCTGGACACAGCACTCTAGGTGGGGTCTCAGGAGAGGAGTATGGGGGCAGAATCCCCTCCCTCGGCCTGCTGGACACGCAGCTTTTGATGTCGCACAGGACACAATTGACCTTCGGGGCTTCAAGAGCACAGTGCTGGGTCATGTCCAGCCTCTCATCCACCAGCGCTCCCAAGTCCTTCTCCTCTGGGCTGGTATCAATCCATTCTCCACCTAGCCTATATTTGTACTTGGGACTGCCCCGACCCAGGTGCAGGACTTTGCACTTGGTCTTGCTGAGCTCCATAAGGTTTGCACAGGCCCAACCCCCAAGCCTGTCCACGTCCCTCCAGCGTGTTGAACGCACCACAAGTTTGTCATCTGCAAACTTGGTGAGGGTGCACTCAATCCTGCTCTCTGTGTCACCAACAAAGATGTTCAGCAGTGCTGGTCCCAATACCAACCCCTGAATGCCACAAGTCACTGCTATCCACTTGGACATCGAGCCATTGACCCCAACTCTCTTGAGCATGACCATCCAGCCAATTCCTTATCCACTGAGTGGTCCATCCATCGAATCCATCCTGTTTTACCTTTTTAAAAATGGGGGTTATGCTCTCCCTTTTCCAGTCAGTGGGAACTTCACCAGACTGTCACAACCTCTCAAGTAGGATGGATAGTGGCTTAGCCATGTCATTTGCCAGTTCCCTCAGGACTCATGGATCCACCTCATCAGGTCACGTGGACTTCTGCACCTTCAGGTTTCTTTGATGGTCTAAAACCTGATTTTCTTCTACACTGAGTGGTTCTTCATTCTCCCAGCCCCTGCCTTTACCTTTTGTGACTTGGGCGGTGTGGTGGGAGCGCTTGCTGAGCCACCCAAAAAAAGCAGCTGAGTACCTCAGCCTTCTCCATGTCCCACATCACCACATTCTTTTGCAATCATAGTTAAAAAACTGTCCAGGCAAATTGAAACAAAGAGCATATTCATGAAGACTGCACTATGCTCCTAATTTGTAATTCAGGAGGATTCTGGCTTAATTCACTGTTTGTTCTGATTCCAGTCCCCTGTCTATAAAACCGGATTAATAGCACGTCTTATCTCACAGCATTTTTCTGGGGACACAGACATTTATGAGCCTGGTGTGATAATAAGATCACACAGACAAGAAGCTTAGAAATATCCAAGACAGACCACTCCTGCTAGCACTGTCTGGACAATAACCCAACAGGCTCAGCGCCAGCCTGACATGAAGACAAGGACTACCTTGTTCCTTTGAGCCCTGGGTCAGTGTTTGTTGCAGTAGAGAAGAAAGAAAGCAAGCCAGACCACAGACAGTCAGGAGAAAGGGGATTTCCTGGGCAGGAGAGTGTCCTGGGACACCAGAAGACATTGGGGAGGAGGAGGGAAGAAGTGGGCTGAGTAACAGGCAAAGACATGATGAAAGAAAGGATCAGAGCAGGAGAGAAGGGACACAGCAGACCCAAATGATGGTGAAAATAGAGAGGGGAATGTGTAAGCAGCTATAAAGGAAACTTTCTTGCAAGGCACACATCCCTCGCCTATGAATTGTAACTATTATTAATCATCATTAATTCATGCTCATATGAACCTATCAGTAGTTTCTGGAGCTGCTCAGTAAACCCAGCCTGGAGTCAGTTCAGGTCTTAATGGAGATTTTCTCAGAATTTTCAGTTTCTATGTTCCTTGTGTCTTGTAACAACATCGGCAGTGTCAACTCCAAGCAGCCCTCGTACTTCACATTTCTTACTCCATGCAAACACATAGAAGGGCAGTTAAATTATCTCACATCATCAATTATCCCACATAACACACACACATCCTCCTTGCCGTGTAGCTGCACAGTGTAAAATACCATTCCTTCTTAACCAAAGACATCACTCCCTCCACCAGGATCAACATAAAGATTAGCTGTGAAGAGCATGAGAGAAACTGATTGATCAGCTGATTTGCACTCATCACGCACGTGATACACCAGATGTCCTGAACACTCAGCCCTTAATAGGTCATCAGTTACATACCTGTTAGCCTCTCTCTAAACTGTTGCATAAATAAGGAGATAAGAAAATAGCAATGAGCATTACAACATGCCTTGGATTTCACTGCTCTTCGTGAAAAAATAAATGGACTGCACATAAAGGTTGAGCTGGAGATGAGGGCTCCTTCTTTCTCTCCCTAACTCACTTGGAAAGTATAAAAGCTTTCAGACATTTCTTCCCAGAACATGAAAAGGATAAAGCAGCTGTTAACACAGGCTGTTATTTGGGAGGCTGTTAATAGAAATCAGGCAGAAATGTATAGCTCTCCCTGTCTCTCACATATCAGTGTCAGGGCACAGTCTAATAATTGAGCAATAAGTCAAGTGAGCCAAAAGTCTAAGCATCCCACCGTCTCACTAACTGCACCAGTTTTCTTCCCTGTGCCTAATAGTGCTTAATCCTCACCCAAGTGACATGAAAGGCACCATCTTCTGAGGAAGGCAAGGATTCCTCAAGGAATTCACCCAGGTATGTGTTAAGACCAAATACAATGTGTGTCTGTGAGAAACATCTTTCTTGTTTATTTTGACAGCTTGAAAAATGTATTTGCTAAAACAATAAATACAGCTCTGACATTGTTGTATAGCCCTTCTAAACAGTACAGGCTTTTGTAGACCTCTTGTTGTATAGGACCTCTAAATGGTACAGGATTTTGAAGTAATTTTCAGTATCTTACCACAATTTCCAATCCAATCACCTCAAAAACGAAATGGTAAGACACGAATCGAAAGCCCATTTCACTGAGCAGAGACCTTCAGATTAAATTTCTAAACTGAGCAGCTGCAAATGCCCTTGGGAAAATCTTTGTTTACTCTCAATAGATTTTTTGTTTGTGAATGCTGTATGTTTCACTAACTACTGAACACTTCACTACTTCAAATGTAGGGCAAAATAGCACTTGCCAATGCTTTTATAGACCAGGTTTCCCCTTGCCCCAACTCCCAGAGTTTCAAATACTGTTCACACATACGCTGTTATGTTCTTGCTTTTTCCACTAAGGCCTTAAAATTACACTGAACTCTGGCCACAGAGTGAAAGCAAAACTATGACTCTTCTCCAAATCGCAAAGGGCACTTGGCTGCAGGACCTACTGTGCCTATGCACAGCCAGAGGCATGTGGACCCGGCTCCTTATTCACAGCAGTATAAACATGGTGACTGTACCGATTTTGCTGTGGGTGTTTCCGGCACAACGGAGTCAAATGGCTGCTAACTCCCAGAGTGTTTTCTGAAGGTGAAGTAAGTCAGAGTAAAAATGTCTATGCTTATTAGACTGGGCAACTAACACTTTAGGGGAAACCTCTTATAATGTGGGATGGAGAGTGAGAAACAAACTGCTGATACACTGTGAAATAGTATACCATCAGGACGACACTAAGACACACTGAGTTAGGCATAATGCTGAAGATTAGGATACTTACATCAGAGGAAGTAAGTCTTTAAATGAAAGTCACACATTGCTGTGCAGGTGATAAGACCCTGGACAAGATGAAGGGAAAGCCTTTCACTTGGCGGGGTTTTTTTTCCCAAAGCCCACTTCATCCTCCTGCTGTGTGTACACGAAGTGCTCAACCCACTCCCTCCACACTCGAGCTGATGCTGGGATGCCACGGCCACTGAAGCAGCCTGTGACTGACAGGTCACTCTAGCAGCACAAACCTGACCTTCATCTGAGACTGTCACACAAGCATACTGGTGTCAAACCTGCCTCAGCATACAAGGCACAGCTTATGTTGGCTTGACACTGCGCACAGGAGGTCATCCCGTGAGTGCTTTTTGAGTGACTGAGCCTGCAAACCAGGAATCAGTGTTTTGCCACCTCCTCTCCCAGTGCTAGGTGTTAGATACTCCGAAGCTGCTTCTAGGAGCCAAAAGCCTGACGTGCTGTACTGTCAAACAACAGACAGGGATAAGCTGGCAAACACCTGCACGAGGATGCCATCGGTGTTGCTTGCCTTCTTTGATGCACTACAGCTGTAGTCACACTGTAATCACTTTTTGATTTTTACTCTTGATTCAGTACACATTCCTGGGTGACAGAAACTGTTTGAGGCTTTTCTGTTAACCATATCTTGATCCCTTGAAATGGCAGAGGACAATTCTCCAGGATGCTGTGTATTGTGTTTGTGTGGACAGGTTTTGGTAGAGGGTAGCTACAGGGCTGGCTTCTGGGAGAAGCTGCTAGAAGCTTTTCCCCCATGTCCAATGGAGTCTATGCCATCCAGCTCCAAGACAGACCTGCTGCTGGCCAAGTCTGAGCCCACCACCAATAGTAGTAGCACAAACAATGATTGCAGAGGGAGAAAGGAATGAGAATATGTGAGAAAAACAGCTCTGCATACTCCTAGATCAGTGAAGAAGGAGCAGGAGGAGGTGCTCCAGGATCAGAGAAGAGATTCCCCTGAAGCCCACTGAGGTCCACGGTGGAGCAGATATCCACCTACGGCCTGTGGAGGACCCCACACCAGAGGCAGGTGGATGCTCATAGGAGGATGTGATACTATGGGGAGGCCATGCTGCAGCAGGTTCCTGGTAGGACTTGTGGCCCCATGGAAAAAGAAGCCCATACGGGAGCCAGATTACTGGCAGGACTTGTGAACCCATTGTGCTCCATGCTGGAGCAGTTCATGAAGAACTGCAGCCAATGGGAAGGACAAATGTTGGAGAAGTTCATGGGGAACTGTCTCCCATGGGAGGGACTCCACACTGGAGCAGAGGACGAGTATGAGAAGTCCTCCCCCTGAGGAGGAAGAACCAGCAGAGAAAATGTGTGACGAATTGACTATAGCCGCCATTCCCCATCCCCCTTGTGCTACTGGCGGGGACAAAGTACAGAAAAATTGGAAGTGAAGTTAAGCCTGGGGAAAGGGAAGGGTATGGGGAAAGTGTTTTGAAATTTGGTTTTATTTCTCATTATCCTCCTTTGATTTGACTGGATAATGAATGTAACTATGTTCCCCAAGTCGAGTCTGTGTCCTGTGACTGTAACAGCTGAGCAATACCCCTTTGTCCTTATCTCGACCCATGATACTTTCATAGTATTTTCTCTTCCCTGCCCAGCTGAGGAGGGAAGTGATAGAGAAGCTTTGGTGGGAACCTGGAGTCAACCCAGGGTCAATCCACCACATGGAAGTGCTGCCTCCTATATCAATGTTTGCATGGTTTGCTCTGGTGCCATTTGGCTACAGACTGGGAAACCTTATGGATAACAGATATATCCACAGTGACTTTTAAGGTCCAGCTTTGCTCAGCCAGGCCTAGGCAGTCCTGGGTGCATCATGACTACAAGGCATATATCAAACTCCACCAGTTCCTTTGTATTTTGCTGTGGAAAAAAAAAATGGAGAGGAAAAGCATCACTTAGAAGAGATACAGTCAAGCCTGGCTCAGGCAGTGAAGGCTGGGGACATTCACACCACCACGTCATCACATTCTAAAGCTGTTAAACATGGAGACCTCACCTCCGGCTCAGGAAGTCACCAAGCCACAGTCATCTCTGTGCTGGGAAAATGTTTTGAATGACCATCAGCCTATTTTTCCTACCTCTGGCACCCTGATGAATACATGTATGACACCTCAGGGCTGCCTGCAAGCTCTTACTTCCACAATATGCACAGCTGCACATTACTGCTGCTCCAGCAGCAGATCTGGCGTAGAAGCTTCCCAGGAGCCAAGTGGATACAGGAGCTGACACAGCTGTGAGGATGGTGGAACGAAGAGGGCTGAGCAGTGTGTGTGGGAGAAGGGATCTGCCCCTGACAGTGCAGCAACACGGACCCAGAGCCCATGAAAGCTGTGCTGCCAGTGCAGGGCAGCTTTTCTCCCTGCTTATCAAATGGAGACTATGACACCTGTCTCGGGATGCTCCCTCAACTGTTAGCAACTGCCACACACCCCGAGCAGACGTTTCAGGCTGTGCTGCCTGACAAATCTCCCCACAGACAGGAAAACAAATCTTTTCTTTCTCCCCTGCCAAGTGACTTCTTGTTTTGTTTGTTTTAAAGAAAAAAAGGAATTCTTGTTGTTCTGCTGAATAAGACACCTGGTATTCAGCAGTGACTTGTTTGTTCCAAGGAAGCAGAAAGGGCTTGGGATAAACTTACTACATTTTAGCACAGCTCAAAATACAAAGGAAGTGTCTTCAAAAGCTCCGTACAACCTCTCTCAAAAGGTGGATCCAATGCCTTTACATATTACTGAGTTTTTTCCAGGGAGGCTGCGTCTGTTGTGGCTGCTAGAAGGTCCATCAGCTAAGGTATGAAATCAGGATTATTTTTAGAAAAATACAGGCTGGTGGAGGAGGCAGCATGCGATCAGAGATTCAAAAGCCTTTCTTGGCAGTGCATCTTGACTCCACAGGGCTTAAAGGATATGGCCATAACAAGACCTTTTTATGCACAAAACCAGGAAGAAATCTGGCTCAGCCTCCAGGCCTGTTTTCCATGGTATTTTCCTCTTCTCCTTCTATGGTCCAGTTTGATACTCTGCTCACTGAGCAGCTAATGCACGGCTCCCTTGGTTTCAGAAGCAAACACTCAAGCAGTATTCATTTCTTAAAAGCAATGTGCATTTTTTAGGCACAATTTGGTAGAAATCCTAGCCTGTCTGCCTCAGATAGTCTCAAATTAGCTTTCTCCCAAGGAGCGATTTCTCATTTGTCCTTTGATAAAAAAATCTTCCTTACATATTATTAAGCGCTGCATGCTGGGAGGGTCTCTGCTGTGTGATCCCACTCACACAAGAAGGAAGAAAATAACATAAGCTAATAAATCCATTAGCTAAAATCATGCACTGCCAGTAAGAGTGCACAGTCCCCTGGAAAGTCATTCTGAAAGTCCTTCTTGCCATCCATCCAGAAGAAGTTAAACCTGTACGAAGAAGACTTTTGCTGTACAGGGGATTGACATTTAGCTTGAAAATAGCGCACCAAAACCTAGTGTCTGCTTTTAATATAAAGTTGAATGAATTATAACCCATGTGTCTTGTGAGCTAATTTCAGGCACTAAATGACTGAATTTTCTCACTCTCAGAAAAAATTCTTGTTTCCATTGCACAGACAACTGAGCTCTCAAGAGTATCTCAGGAGGCTAATTAGCACCAAATTTCTGTTATAAGCTTGGTTCAGGCAAACATTTTAGACACGGCCCACCCAACAAGCTCCTAAGACTTCCCAATCTGAACGTGTATGGGTGGCCATGTTTAAAAAGATTTAGTCACTGCCTGTCCACCGTAGCTTGGAGACCATTCAGATTTCTGTTCCTAGGTATGCCTTTGGTTAGGGCAACAAAACCTCTTTTTTTTTCAGGCACAAACGCTCCTTTCAAAGCTAAACGTGCACATCCCATCTAGACAACACACGACAGGCCCAGCAACTTGTAGCACCCACTCTTTGCCATTTGAGATGCCGTATCTTTCCAATGTCCAAGAGTAACAGACTAGCCCTCTGCCTTGAACAGGGCCAAAAGGTTTGAAAATAAGTCCCATGGCAAGTTATATCCACATTATTGAAAATCCTGCTTTCAGTCTCCTCCTGTTTGTTTGTTTGTCTCTTTGGCCTATTGATTCAAGTGCTACATGGGAAGAAATGTGAGAAGAAAATGTAGACCAAACAGAAACTTGCAGGTTAAAATCCAGCACCAAACCGCAAAAACAAGCAAGCTGGAAAACAATGCATAGTAAAATATAATTTGCTCGCTGTTTCTCTCAAATACAATTTTCTGCAGTTCTGCTGGCCATAAATATATATACATATATATATAAACATATTAAATATAAATATATAGATATATATACACACACGTAAAGACAGAGCAACACATTGATGCATGTGACCCAAATGCCACAAATCTCAAAGCTTCTCTAAGTGCCAGAAGAAGCTGAATTCAGAGTGCTTTACATTGGAGGTGTTTCAAGTAAGTCAGAAAGTGGACAAACCACAATTTCTATCCTCTGTTATGCAAAATGAAGAGTAACTTTTACTTCTACATGCAGAAGTGAAACTTCAGCTATATAAAATATTCACCTGCCTTCAACAAATCCAAAGGATTTGCACTTTCATAAGGAAACATGTTCCAGGGGAAACATGTTGGTATAAATTATAGTGTTCTCCTTTCTGGCAACACCTGAAAATACAACTCTGAGGGGGAGTGAAAACTGGGGCGTCTCATGAAGATGTTGCCTCCAAACTTTGGTTAGCTACATCTTTCATTCTGGTCTTAACCTACAGAGTACTAGGTTTAATCTAACTGCATTTTCCAATCCCATAGCTAAAATTAAAACTGCTGTTACCTAATCATATGTATGGGTTTTGTGCATTACATGGCAGTTTTTGAGGAAAGCCTGTCACGCATCCACTGCCCGGTTGCTGATATCACACAGCCCTTCCATGAAATGCCATTCAGGACACCAGTGAGTGCTATATTAATTTAGTTCAGTAGAGACAGCAAGAAGAAAAGAAATCAGTAACAGCATTTCACTACCACTGGTCCCCACAATCAAAGCCATAGCAAGTGCGGGGCGAGTTGTGTGTCTGGCTTGTTCTGCTTCCTTTGCAGCTATGCCCTGTACACACACGTGAACAGCGGGAATACCAAGTGGTCAGATAATCCCCCACAACTGGGGAATGTGTGAACTTGTTGGGTCACACGGTACAGAGTAGCATAAACCTAGGGCCAAGAAGATTGATATTTTCAGGTACTGACAATGCTTTTACCCCACTTGCTAAGCTAAGCCTCTCTCATTTCTCCATATCAAATGTCTAGATGCAAAGTCTCCATCAGTACTTTAGATGGCAACTTCTTCCTGCCTGCATGAAGAAAGTATATAGCAAGCATTAAATCAAGAGCCTTCCTTGCTTTTGGCCCTTGTGTGTTCTTCCTGTTGTCTGTAGAGCTCTGCTCACTTGTCCTGGCTTTGAGAAAAAAAAAGTTTACAATGGAACAGCACAAGGAGTCATAGGCTGCCACTTTACCATTAACTTCTGATTTTGTGATGGTTAATTTTGATTCCCATCATTCCTGTATACAGAAAGCCCCTCATTTTTTATCTGGAGTTGTGTCCTCCCTGTCTGTTCCTTCGCTTTGCCCTTTGGCAAGCGAGACACCCTAAAATAATCTGACGGACAGAAACACAACTGCTTTTACAAGCACAACACTTCATTATATATTTGTTTTGAAAACAGTTTCCAGAGCCTAGAGTATGTCAGCAAAAGCCAAAGAAAGAGTGTTGATGTTGTTACAAGGTCAGCTCTTCAGAGACAGTAGGCAGCAGTGTTGGCACTCTGACAAATTATCACCATGGCAAAGATGGCAGCACTCAGGCAGTGATTCAGCTGCTTTGACAATACCAAGGCTCCAGCTAAATGTGAAGATAAGTTACTCATACTCCCTCGCACACACACACACACACACACACTCTCTCTCTCACATACACTCTACCTTGGGAGTTTACAAATGTCTTTTTTTTTCTTTTTTTTCTTTTTTTTTTTTTAATGAAGTTGCAGGGTTTAAGGAAAAATAGAAGCCATGTGCTTAAGGCTGACAGACCACAGTGAAAGTTCTTTCTCCTCATACACATACATTCCGTGCATATATACACACACACCTACACAGACACCTCCTATTGACAGGATACTATTATAAACAGGCTTTTCCTTAAGCAGTTGAAACACTGAAATGTGATTCTCAAAAGACTTCCTTCCTCTGTAGATTATTTCCATCTTCCCCTCTCATTAATGCAAGGGCTTTTGCACCTTTGTTTGTGGGGGGACAGGCTGCAACAGCCCTCCCAGGCAAGACATGGCATGCACAGGGGCTGCACACATGGGGATGGTTCAGTTCCCAGAGCCAACATGTAACTGCTCAGTCCTGCTCCCCTTTTGCTCTCTGGGGAACATATTTTGGCTTCTCCCCTGTGCTCAGTTGCCAGCATTTTTATGACAGTAATAGCTGTCGTGTAATTCTGTAGGAATTTCATACATACATCCTCTTTGCTTGTACACAGTGAATACGTGCATCTCTAGTGCTAGCAGTGCCGTGCCATACCCCTGTACTCTGCATGCCACCAGAAAACTTACTGATGGAGGGAGATGTTTAGAGGCTATGCATGAATTGCAAGTCCTCTTAAAACTATAATTACAGGCAGGCTTTTGGAAGCTGCTCTGTAAAAATGTACGAATTTCACTTGGGCTTTTTTATCGGGATACTTTGTTTTAAAGTCACTGCTTTTGTTTAATTTTGTGGGTCTGGGAGGACAATTTAAAATTTGCAGGAATGAAAAAACAGCTTGAGATAAACTACCTCGAGTAAAGTCTGCAGACTTGCTAGGAGACAATGCCATCACTATCTGCTCTGAAAAGCCTTTTTGCAGGCTGGAAAAAGCTATAAACCTCACTTTACTATACAAGGTGCTTTGTTCTTAGTTTTGATATTTAAAAAAAAGCTTTTGTATCTATGTGTGCCCTGCAGCCTTGTCCTCACTCCATGTTAGGGCAAGAATGGGGTGTGCATCAGCTGCCTCCTCTGCCTCTGCCTTGGCCTGCACCCAGCAGCTTGTAGCTGTTCCAGAGGAAAGGAAAGGAAACCCAGTGCAGGGAAATCCCACGCACCCTCAGCAAGCCCCATCTGGGACCATATAGGGAGGATTCAAGCCTTGATTTACCATCCAAGATGTGCTCCGACAGGGAAAATATTTCCGCACTTCTGTGTGAGCAGGTTTTTCCCCAGGAAAGGTACAGGGATGGCTGCTGAACTGCATGGGAGTGCATGTCCATGTGCAAGGGCCAGGACCAGGAACAGCCCTGCAACTACCAGAGTGATGGGCAAGTCCACAGCAGCCAAGCACTCAGAGGCTCTGCTGCTTCCTTGCCCAGAGGAGTTTGCCGAAGGAAGGATTCTGTCTTTGAAGCATGACATGACCCAACTAATCAGCCTCCAGGGCAATGTGGGTCCCCACTGCTTTCTCCCCACTGGTAGCCCTTAGACTGCATTGGGTACACAGTACGAAGCAGGAGGATGCAGACATCTGGCTGCTTGCAAAACAGCAGCATTAATAGGGTTTTCCTAGCAGTTGCTAATTCCAGGAAGTGTCCTCATTTTCCTACGAAGAGCCATTAAGAGGAGAACATAAAAAATACTCAAAAGTATTTTGAAACATAAGGATTTCTTTCTGGAAGTACTGGGGTCTTGGAATGCTTTAGAACTCTGAGGAACAAATCACTGTCTAATGATGATAAGCATCTCTGTGATCTTATGCATCTGACACTGAAAGCTGGAATTTTGCACGAAGTCCTCCTGTACCAACAGCTTTAGTACGTGCATGTCTCCATCCTTCATAATCGGAGGTCCTGCAGCCATGCACTCGCTGCCCTATTGGTTCTTTATCCCTCGGTGGTTTTGGTGCTCATGAACAGAACAGGCTGCAGACAAGCACATCACAGCTGAATGCTGTGCCAGTCTGGCTACTTCTCCCCTTCTTCCTCAGGATGCCTTTCCAGCAAGACCCGGACTTCTCTGGATCAGCCAGTGTGGGTTGCAGCAAGGTCTCAGTTTGCTCAGGCTGAAGCAGCACGGGAGGACAGGCAAAAAGCCAAGTCCACTGCAAAACTTGGCTGTTTTTCCAAAGGAGAGATTATCACTTGTTTTTCCCTTTCAAGAAGATACTTGTCAAGGGAGTATTAGTGGAAAATGGAAAGACAGAGCTGTGTTCCTGTGTCTGTGATCAGGTATGATTACAGACAGAAAAGATAAATGTACTTTCAGTGAGTGCAAGGGCCACTGTCAAAGCCACAGGAAAGGTGGAAGCATTCTCCCGTTATGGGAGTACATAAAAGACAGGAGAGAAAAGTAAGCCAGGCAGTGTTTTCAAAAAGAGAACGTACATATGGATGCAGAAGTCTAATTTTAATCACCCACATATGAAATGTTTGGCCCAGCTCCCAATCTCTTCTGAGCGGGAGCAGTTGTGTAGGATTCCCTTTCCTGGCAGGTGTGCAGGTTGTTCCCTCTCCTCTGCAGCGGGGTCCAAATGAACACTCTTGACTCTTCTCAAGGGGAAAAGAGATGCAATAAGGAGAAGCTGCCCGTGCAGCAGAGCACTGGCTCCTCTCCGGCAGTGAGAACAGGTATCAACCAAAACTCTCAGCCTGCTGGCAGGTGGATTCCCTTCCCACCACTATCACTGCTCTGCAAGCAGGTGGCCAGGTCTGGAGGAAGCCTGATTTCCCGTCACCCACACGCACGCCGCTCAGCACAGGGATGCCAGTAATACTCCTTTATAAGGGTGGGAAGCAATCACTAACTCCTGGAGCTGGGGGAGAGTCTCTGAAAGGAGGGACTTCTTCCTTGCTAGGAGTGCCATATGCTGCCTTTTCCTTCAGAAAACTGTAAATGCACAAAAAAAGGACGCTCCCTTTTTTTTTTAACCCGATACCTATTTATCCCAGCCATGCTGCTCAACACACGCTGTTTACAAGCAACAACATTAGGCCTCTGTTATTATTCTTACAGGTCTTGGGCCTTAAAATAAAAACCATCTATGCCTTAATGAGGGGAAAAGATACTACAAATAACTACACATTACATTGCCCAGATGCAGAGCTTCTCCTTTTGTTACCGTTAGGCATCAGCCTGAAGATCAGCAGAAACGTGTTTGCTAAGAATTGATAATCACTGACTTCCTGTTTTATTTTTAATACACGCTTTGCAGATTGTCTTACCCATTCGAGGAAATGATAGCTCTCACTTCATTGCTGCTGACACTGTTCTGCCGCCTCACAGGAAAGAAAAGCAAGCAAAATAAGAGCAGTCTCACAAGGAGGTTAAGATGCATGTTTGTTGACCCAAGAGTACTGCACAAGAGAGGCGAGTATTGACCAGCAACATCTTGCAACCCCATTCATTATCCAGCTGCTGGAAAAACAAGTAACATAAATATTTCATTGATTTTCAGGAACCTAAAGCACGAGCCGTGGTACTGACGTTCAGAGACCTGGGAGGAGGGGAGAGGGAAATGCAAGAGAGGTTTTTTTCAGCACTAGCTGTGAGTAGCTCATCCCATCTCTGCTTAGAGATTTAAGGCCCAGTCACAGCAATACTATTAAAATCTTGGATAAAAATATTCCTTTTGAAAAATTAGAACTCCCATAATCTAATGGGAGCCAAAATCAAAGCAAATGGCAACAAAAGCAACTCTGCAATAAAAATCTGAAAATGCTTATGAGGTCCTGAAAGCAAAATGCGCCCGACAATATACTGTGAATCACAAATCACTGCCAGCAGCAGGAAGTATTTTAACACTCTACTGATTTTGGAGTTTGGACCCAGTTTTACTTAAAATTTTATAGGGGAAAAACAATTTCAGTAATTCCCCTTTGCAAAAATAAATTTTCACAGGCATGCAAGTCTTGGGTTAACCAGCTCCAGGACTTCAGATCCTGCCTCACTGAGAACATTTTCAGAGATGAGATCTAAAGGAACATTAAATAACTCTTCCCTTGCAAGCTAAAAATAAAACACGTGAATTCCTGCTTCCTTTCAAGATGCTAAAACAAGTCTTCAAACAGTTACTTGAAACAGTGTTTCACCGGTTTGTGCTACAACTCATCCTTCTCCTCAATTTATTTTCTGTCACTCCTTGGCAATTTGTACAGAAAGTTCAAAAAACGACTGGGGTGAGTATTGGCCACCTATGGAAAATACAGCCCCTCTCAACTCAACAAATAACTCTTGCTGTGCTCGTTATATCACTGGACACAGAAAGCACATCCAGTTCCCCATCTCAGGCACACACTTTGCCAGTGTCCCAGCACCTAATACAGGCAAGGCTCCCCTCCCTCCACACCACGCCCGCCCTGCTCTCCACACACATCCGGCACAGGAGTTGGTAGGTGATCCAACACATCCCTCATCCAAAAAGGCCAGGGGCATTTTAGTACCCGGAGCTGGACACTGCCCTGTGCACCAGCCCCTTGGCTTGCACCAGGTATGTCTTTCCCCACCAGTAAAATCTTCTCTGTATGCAAAATGGTGGTATAAAGCTTTTCCAGCATGGCAGTGCAGCTGAGCGTGGATTCTTTGTGCTGAAATACTGCAGGGGAGTCTCCTGATTGCCTGCATCGATTCGAGGAGCATCTGCCTGCCTGCCTGCAGAGCCCGGGGCGGTGAGGAGAGCTGGAGCCAGCTGTGGGTCTGCCCTGGCTTACTGCCGCCAAGCGAGCAGGATCCAGCCAGGACCAAAGCGTTCTGAAATCTCAGCTAGGAGATCTCCCCCGCGCACGGCGGGAGCGGGGAGGGGGTCAAGGCAAAGGAAGAGCTGTGGCACATCAACCCCAGAGCGCGACAGAGGAAGAGCCAGGCCACCAGCACGCAGCCCTGCCAGTCCCACAGCCCCACAGGGATGGATCCAGCTCCCAGGGAGCCGACCTACCGAGCAGCAGATTTATGAGGAGGCGGAGGTGTGTGTGTGTGCTCCAAGGAGATAAACCCCGGTACCCTCCTGATTCACAGGCAGGGCAGTAAGAAGCTTTCCAAGGCTGAACATCGGTCAGAAACGATTTTCCTTAATCGCCTATTTATTTTGTCCTTTAAAAGTATGCTGTCAAGAGAAAAGGCTGAATTACAAAAACACCTTATCTGTGTTTTTCAAAGATGTCATATTACTTAAGGGACTGGTGAATTTAGCTTTGCACACTGAATATTCAACTGACCTGGCCCATTTAACCCGTAAGACCATTCAAGCATAGGATAGCTCATTCTAGCACAAGGCTGTGCTAGAGCCCCAAATGCTAGCCTATGAAAAAAACCCTGAAAGTTGATGTTAAAAATGAGACAATAATTTATTTTCATATACAATTGGTTAGTGAATGAGGGTACCAAATAAATATCTTCTAATTCAAGGTAACTTAGGACAAAACATGACATTTAGGTAGGGCATTTGAGCACTTCTTTCCTAGCAGAGTTAATTACCTGAACAGAGTAAAGCACATAGCAATGTGTTTACAAGACCATTGGTGAGAACAAAAGAAAAATACCTACAACGCTATGGGAACCCCTAGTGTTACAGAAGAATTCAGTAATGGTTGGATAAAATCAAGAAGTACTTTGCCATTTTTAAGGACTACAGAGACAAACACATTTTAATGCTTTTTAATACTTTTTTTTTTCTGCTAGTTTTCAGGGGTGTCTCTCAGTCTTCACACTAAACTAGGTCCCTCTCCAAAGTATTTATATGCCAGTAACGTTGTATGTTCAGTGGTGTGTAATCTGGGGCTAGAGGTACACCAGGAAAGAATGAAATGATGGGAGAAATAGTCTACAATTCAGTTAGATCTAAGATCCATTAAGTTTCAAAAAAACCTGAAAATCAAATGCAGTACCAAATAATTTAGTCTTCAAGAGTCGATTAACTCTTCTAAAGATGAATTTCATACAAACCTCCCCTACATTCCCCATCTTCTAAAGAGTAACTTGGATAATTCTGCTGGGGATAGCAGGAGAAACAACACAATTTCCATCTCAATCCTAACAATAGACACAGATTTTTCCAGTCTGAACTCTTACTGTCTGAGTAGTGGTAGTGGTTGGGTGTATCTTCCCCCCTGCATTTGGCCTTAAGAGCAATTAAGTGGATTGGGTAATGACTCCAAAGCCATTACAAAGGAAATGCTGAGGACACCAACAGGGCTTGGTGGTCACTAACTCCATGACAAGGAAAGCAACTACAACACTTAAAGCACATGATTAACAGTGGTCAGAGATCAGCCGCATGAAATTATGGAAGAGTTTCTTACTATTTGGGAAGGTCCAGCAATTCCCTGAAGGTAATTCAGACCTCCAAAAAAAAAAGCAGCTTGTGTAATTCTTCGATGACTCTCAGGTTCAGTACACTGGAGAACAAGTGGGGGGACCTGGTGAATTCATTACCAGCTGCAAGAGACAAAACTTAGCAAGAGAATCCCTCCTATTCAAGGGCATTGGGTAAAATGGAGAAACAAGTCTCTTCCCCTTAGACCTTCCATTTAACACAAACAAACAAGGGCCAGAAATAACATTCCAGAGGGAATGCCTTTTTTCTTCTTTTTGGACTGTATTTTTATAGAAATTGGAACACACTGGTTCACATCCTAGGACCCACAGGATTTCTCCTAGAGATAGTATTACCTTTTAAAACCACTGAGGTGGGCTGTTGTGCAATGTCCAGATCCCCCGCTACCAGCTGACCCATATGGCCACACACCATGGTCAGAGAATGCAGATCCAAGGTCTCCTAGGGAGACAACGCCACCAGAGAGAGATTTTGAGTTTTAATCTTCTTTCTTGACAACCATAAACAATGGAAAAATTGGGTAGGTGGTTAACATCCACGCTCAGGTGGCTGCTCTCACAAGAACAGGAGCAATCTCGTGGAGGCAGCAACTGACCTGCGTCACAGACCTGCAGAGTGGCTGGGGTTGGGAGGGACCTCTGGAGGTCATCTGCTCCCACCCCCTGCTCGAACAGCGCTACTCAGAGCTGCTTGCCCAGGACTACTGATGTCCTACCCAGGAACTGCTCTGTTCTTTCCAGCACGATAGCACTACATTTACAACATCATTCTCAGGGTAAATTTTAAAAGCAGGGAATTTGTAAATGCTAGGACAATATCAACAATAAAGAAGAGCTAAAATGATCTTCAAAGTTTAAGTTTTAAGCAAAACAGATACTTCACAGTGCCACAGTTCTGCTATATGTCCCAGCACAGATGCGACAAAAAGCTGAAACACTAATTTTCTGATTTGAAAAAAAATCATGTTGTTGAAGTTAAATAACAGCTGAACCACAGAGAACCCAGGAAACAGGGCAGTCTATTCAGAGCATTAACGACATTTTGTTTACTGCTCAGGATGAATTCATCATGCAAACAGTCCAAAGTGAGATCCTGGCAGGCTCTGAACATGCTCAGAGAGGCTGAAGCCAGAGACATTCTACATCCATATTAGGCTGTGGATCAAGTCCTGAGATGGATACAACAGTTCTGCTTTGCCTGAGACTTTAAAAACCCAACGATGGCAAATTACATGCAGAATCACCATCATCCAAAACTTCATTTGATCACACTATGGGAGTGTTAACTGTAGAAGCATGAAACTATGAATACTGAACTGGAAACCAAAGCTCCCACATTACCAGACTGAAGGAGGATGAGTGGAAGGATTCTTGTGCCCAAGGAGAATGAAAATATTTGCAAATTAAACTAGAAACTTTACCCCAAAGCATGAATCTCATCTTTATGTCAAATGAAATTTTTGATTTATGCCAAGGAAACTACAGAAGTAGCCTGCTTACTCAGCACAGAATTTATTTCTAAGAAAAGAAATAAATCTACCTCACTAAAAATGTCACTATGTTTATTGTTATGATTAAACTGCAGAGTGCTCAGCAGTTTCAGCTGGCCTACACAGCAGTGAATTTTTTTCCTTAAGCCTTTGGATATTGTGGGTAACATAGAACTATAAAATGGTTTGTGTTGGAAAGGGCCTTAAAGATCATGTAGTTCAAACTCCCCAGGCCACGGGCAGGGACACCTTCCACTAGACCAGGTTGCTCACAGACCCTTCCAACCTGGACATGAACACTGCCAGGGAGGGGCATCCACAACTTCTCTGGGAAACCTGTTCCAATGTCTCACCACCCTTACAGTAAAGATTTTCTTCCTAATATCTAATGTAAATCTAACCTCTTTTAGTTAAAGCCATTCCTCCCTCCTTGTCCTATGCCTACATGCCCTTGTAAAAAGTCTCTCTCTCCAGCTCTCTTGCAGGTCCCCTTTAGACACCAAAGGGCTGCTCCAAGGTCTCCCTGCAGTCTCCTCCAGGCTGAACAACACCAACTCTCTCAGCCTGTCTTCATATGAGAAGTGTTCCATCCCTGTGATCATCAGTGAAACAGGTGGAAACAGGACGGGCAGTTCTACTGCGTTTAAGCTTTCCCACAATACCCATTATTATGATATATATGAAAACAATTTGGGCAACCAGCAAATGGATCTTCACATTACAGTTAGAAATGGATACAAACTTTGGGCACTTAATTTTAACAGTCTCCATGGAATGAATTGTCTGCTTAGTATCGTGCAGATCAACAAAAATTTCCTTCACAGCAATGACTCAGGAAAATTCCTCTGAAAAGGAATGAAAGCTGTGCAGTGCCAGTCTTTCAGTTCACCTCCTGACTGTGATTTCTCTCACATCAACATACAAGCGCATCCTGACGCAATTTGGATCTACTGGAATGGATGCTGACAAGCCCTGGAAGCTCAGTCTCCTTCCAAAACCAAATTTGTCCCATTTGGATTGTTCAGCTGTTTGCACACATATATTGGTAATATCTGGCAATGTGGGGCCAACAGAGCTATGCGTTGTTACTTAAACCACAGTAATATCACCGTGTTATGTGCATTGAGGTACCAGTAAAAGGTACCAATGAAAATACTTCTTTGTAAACAGAGAAAACAGAACGCCAGATATAGAGGAATTTGGAAAAAAAAAAAAATTAATGCCAGAAACTAGGGCTTCAGTGATTTACTGCAGCACACTGAGTACAGTGCAGGCCCAGGAGACAAACTTTTTTATATCCAATGTCCAGATTTCCCCACAAATATTTTCATGGCTTTTGAAAGCAAATGTATAATGTGTCTTGAAAAACCCTGCTGACAGCAAGATCCTGCCCAGCAGAAGAAAAGCAGTCAAGCTGGGCTCTGGCTTTTCCCAGAGCAGATTTGCTCCAGCTTAACTCAGGAGCTGTTAGGGGGGCAGGTTGCCCAGTTATTCAATAACCTCTTACAGTGTTCAACAGGGTTCATAACCACGTCTTGCAACACCATGGAGAGTGACAGCAACCAAACCATGGCTTCTTCTTTATTTGGTCCCATCTCCCTGATAAGAATATCTCTATATTAGTAAGTGAAACTGGGCAAGGACATGCTCCTGAGAACTGGAGCTGTTGCCTGCACTGCTACAGCACCACAGTGTTCCTGGCATGGTTTTGGCACTAAACAGCCCTCCTTCCTCCAGAGGGCTCCTGGGCAGAGTTTGGGAGTTTGCAGAGTCCAAAGACATTTCCAGCAGGCTGTTTGCTTGTGGCCACACTACGCTAGAGACTGAGTTCAGTGGTATGGACACATGCTGTGCCATCCCAGTTTGTCCTGGTGCCAGAGGAATCTCTCTGGTGTGTTTACTAGAATGGTGTCTCCGTCAGTGAGTTATTTAGTATGTTGAGGTCTCCACCTCTTCAGCTAGATATATGAATCTGGATGCCAGAGCTCTTTACAAAATGACGTAAAAATGACACGCTGCTTAAAAAAGCTTGTTTCCAAATCAGTTTTTTCCCCTCAAAAGTATTAATAATAATGGTAATCAGACCAGCTGATTTATCTGAAACAATTGCAGCTTTCCTTGCAATCTTAAATACATGTCCTCCATAGCCATAAGTGAGAATCCTGACAGGTTGCTCAGACCTAAAGCTACTTTGATGGAGATTATATCCTTTATACTCACTGTTCCTGCACTTTTTTTTTTTTTTTTTTTTTTTTTTAATGAGCGGAACACTAAGGACCTCTCAGAAGCCAGAATCTGACCCAATTAGGGCAAACTCTGGCCTTCTTCTCTAGCACTGACTATATGCTTGGAGCAAGAAACAAAGACAGAAATCACCCCTGTCCAAGAAATTGCCATGCTCTGGGATATGCATAAACAAGACTCTTTGGCAAGCCAAGGCAATGCATAAACAGAACTCATAAAGGCTGCTTTGCCTCATAAAAGGTAAACTTCAGTTTTAATAGCTTCTCTAAGAATCCGTACTTTCCATTCGAGTATCCTTAATTCCGAACAGAGGTTATCAAATGAAAAGAGGTGGAAATAAGGTAGGACACATCCTAGGAGAGTATGAAAACAAAGATGCTGTAAAAAATACTAGCTTCTGTTCCCGAGTGTAGAAGGACTGAAAGTACCTTTTAGCTACAAAGAAAAACCTCAAACAACACAGTATTTTCCAAAGTAGTTTTGGTATATGCTGTGCTGCCTATCAACTGATGACATACGCAATGGCACTTTCTGTGAATGAGCCGTATCTCATTTCTTCATGCAGTGCCTATATTGTTTTTTCTGTTCTGCTGCATAAGGTGTAAATTCCTGGGATGGGCAGCACATCTCATGGTATCACATATCCTGAGAACTACATACTTTATCTGAGAGCGGGAGTTTTAGCTCCTTTATCATGCAGCCAGAGGCAAAGTTTCATTTCCAAAGTTATGCTTAGTGTCAGTAGACTGAGTCTACTTGAGTTGACATCCTAACTCCACTTCCCAGCTGATCATCTGAATGGTTTTGTTGTTTAAAGGCCACTCGATTAATACGATTGGAGAGTAACTGTCAAGAGTTTTATTTCCAATTGCACAGCCAAGATATTAAATTTTTTGGGATCTAGGACCTTTTTTTCTTTCTTTTAAGCCTTTTCTCTGAACCCATCTGTACACAGAAACCTGAATTCTGTTTGCAAACAAAACCAGAGAATGGTTTGGGTTGGAAGGGACATTAAAGACCATCTAGTTCCAACTCCCCCTGCCAAAGGCAGGGACACCTTCCGCTACACCAGGTTGCTCAGAGCCCCATCCAGCCTGGCCTTGAACACTTCCAGGGGTGGAATCCACAGCCCCTCTGGACAACCTATTCCAGTGCTTCACCATCTATGTATTTCTTCCATATACCTAACCTAAATTTCCCCTCTTTCAATTTGTACCCATTAGTCCTTGTCCTGTCACTACAGCTCCTGAGGAAGAGTGCCACTACAGCTTCCCTGTAGGCCCCCTTCAGGTACTGGAAGGTTGCTGTGAGGTCTCCAGGCAGCCTTCTCTTTTCCAGGTCAAACAGTCCCAAATTTCTCAGCCTGTCTTCCCATGGGAGGTGCTGCAGTCCCCTTACCAACTTTGTGGCCCTCCTCTGGACTCACCCCAACTAAATGCTGTGGCAAGGCTCTGGTCAGAGCACCTGGGAAGCAGCAGGACACCGAGAGAAAAATCCTGCTTGTGCTCTGCTCTCCCATTCCCCTCTCTGGCCTCCAGCAAACACCCAGCTGCTACTTCTCATCAGAGACACGAAGATGTGTATCTCTGCTGCTCCTTTTGTACCGAAGTCGCCTATACACTGCATTATATTTCAGACATCAGAGCGAACATTGTGAGTCTCGGCTTATGCCAACAGCTACGTCAGTTTTAGGGTAAGTGCTGGCAACCTCAGCACCATACAAGCAGAGAAGATGACTCTGGCACCCAGCCTGGCCTGCACAGCAGTTATTTCTCTACACACAAAACCACTTGCAACAGCAATATAAACTCACAGTTGCTCGTATCTGCACATCAGCTCATGCTGTTCAGCACCCTTCCTTTTTGTAACACGAAGTTAACAATTTTCCTGCATTATTACATGGGAAAAATGTTTATCCATGGAATTTACCACTTACTTTCCTGTCTTAATTGAAATATTTTTGTCTAAGCAGCTGGTAATCCATTTATTCAGGTAGGATTTAAGTTGAAGTAACGACTGAGTTCAGCACAGCTTTCTGAACCCCTTAATACACTGCTATACCAAGGCCTGTGGGTCACGACACAAAGTAAAGTATGTGAAGCTGACAGTTTCCCTGAAGAGGTCAGGAAGGCAACCTTTGTCTGGAATAAATTGCTGGGATGTAGGATGTCTTCTTTTTACTTGTTTCCAAACATGTATTCCTCCGTAGTGGGAAAATCTGCCTCACATTAATAAAAGGCCATGTCTTTAATGAACCACTCAACTATGGTATTTTTACTTGTCCAGTTGATGAATTGTTTTATAACTTTGGAAACTGTTTGTAGAGTGGAGTCACTGAGACATACTCATACCCTCTCCATGCTCTTTATGCCTTGGCCAGGACATTTCTCATCGAGCAGTCAAGAAACATGGGGTCCAGTGAAGTGAAATGCGTGACAAGCAAACACAGAAAATCTTATGAAGGAGATTAGAAAAAAATCTCAAAGCCTTGTTATTACAGATAACTGGGGGGAGGACCTGTTGATTTATGCATCTCTTTAAGATGCTACGACTCCTGTTTGCCAGAATTTTGTTTGTGTTTTCATCAGGTACAAGTTGAGTTTGTAAAAAACATGATTTCCTGCAAAGTCTGCTTATTATTTATCCTTAAAACATTACTACCAGAGAGGAAACTGGAGCAGGAGCAGTGAGTCTGAAAGCAAGAAGGACTATATAAAGATGATCTTTTGAGGGGAAAGTGATCTCACAGCATTATAAATTGCAAAGTTATTTTCCATCATAAAGAACTTATTTAGGCAGACGTAAGAGGATTGGAGGATCAATAGAGAAATGTATCCAGAAGTATTATGCAGCTTGGTAAAAAATATTAACTCTTCGCTAACCCCACTATGAAATATCCACACTGATCTTAAGCAAATCTACTCATGTGAATAAAATATAGTAAGCATAGGGCATTTACTAAGTAGGAAATAACATTCATTTGACCACACTGAACAAAA
The DNA here is from genome assembly GCA_013397865.1 of Struthidea cinerea. Taxonomy (NCBI): domain Eukaryota; kingdom Metazoa; phylum Chordata; class Aves; order Passeriformes; family Corcoracidae; genus Struthidea; species Struthidea cinerea. The sequence continues at coordinate 863,928 of VZTI01001686.1, read as the reverse complement.
CAGACATTGAATCAAAAGGCTCTTTCTGAAGAAAAGGGAGATTGCTAAAAGAGAACAGCAACAACACAAAATGCAGAACTGAACAGAGGTGTAATCCTAACATCAAACACACTGATGACAGCAGGATTATTTTCTACTCAGTATTGGCCAATGCACCGTAACAAAGGTTTCAAAATATTCACATATTTATTTTCCTTCTGTGTGTCTTTTTCTCTCTGATATCTGTTTAGCTAAGTATGGAAGTATGGTAAAACCCAGACGTTTTGAAAAACAGTGCTTCATAAACCAAAACGGAAATGAACTTAGAATGTAAGCCACTTTCTTTCCCCTGAGACAGTGATGTCCAAGAACAAGAAGAATCCCTCTCCTGCTCCCTGCCTGTCCTACTGGAATGCTGCCAGAAGCATAGATGCTATGTATACCTCATATGAGAAAGATGGGGAAGCCCAGTGTCCTTTGGGATCCTCGATCAAGGTTGTTTTGAATGCTAAGCAGTGTAATTATTACAGAGAAACTGGAGGTTCTGTCACCTTTACTCCACAAAACAAGGACAATGACACACTATATGCAGAATTATTCCTGAGGAATTCAGTAACAAGAATGCTGTGTGTTAGTTTGCTTTAGCAGCCTCAGTGTTTGAGAGACTGGAGATGTCAAAAGTTCAGGCTGCCTGTGAAGCTGTAGCATTGCCCTCGGTGTGTGCAAGACTTACAGGGCAGCATTTGACTTCTCAGTACACACTTGTGTACCCGAAGCCACGTGAAGACAAATACAGCAGAAACCCTGACAACTGCTCAAGGACCAAGGAACAACTTGGGTGCCATGAGCACACTTGGAGGCTCTCCAGCACCTGTAGAGAGACTGGTTCCATCAGTGATCTTCATCTGCAGCTGGTTCTTAACATGGGTAAGCTGCTCTGGATTTGTTTTCCCCTGAGGGCTACTGTATAGGCCAAATGCGGGCAGATTTCCACAGGGACAAATAAGAGAAGTACTACCCATGCAAAGGCCATGTGCTCTGCTGAAGTTTACATCCTTGTTCCAATGTAACAGAACACTAAAGCACACCAAAGAAAATAACCCAAGGTTTTCTTTAAATGTGGAGAAACCCAACTTATTTTTATGCCTGTCTTGTTTTCAGTCTTACTGAATCACTTTTGCTAAAATATTCCAAAAATACTCAGGCTGAGGAAAACAGCTGGCTAGAAAAATTTCAGTTCAAACATTAAAAGTTTTACAAATACTCTGAAAAACTATAAGGTACTATAATGGGAGCTGCTGGGCAACTTTCCTAATTGGTGGTGCTACCAATCTATTACACAGTCAGGAATTTACATATTTTATTGACTACACTATCAACTACCCTCCACTGAGCTGAAAACAGGCAGTAAAACAAAACCAGGAGGAAAGCAGGCAGAGCTGCCAGCTGAACAAGCCCAGTAAAAATGTTCTGCAGCCAGTCTGGCCAGTGAGAGACACCGAAGGACGGTTTCTTGTGTCTGCCATGTCCCTACAAAACTATACCAGACACATGCACATGCACATCTCCCTGACAGAGAAGGCTTTCACAACATGAATAGTCTGTACCTCTCCCAAGGTCATGTGTCTGAAACCCACAGCCAGTCAGACTGACGCTTGAATACGAGTGGAGCCGTACAGGCTGTTGAGATAAAATTATCACAGTCGTATTTCAGCAGATTGAAAAGAAACCTGAGATGCATGCTCAGATTAGCTGCAAGAAACAGGATCCCTGGACAAGCAACAGGCAATCCTATCAGCATGCTGTAAGGAAAACTGGAGCAGGTTTCACACAAACCAACCCCTGGAGAAAGAGGAACAAAATCTTCTGAGGCAGTAAATGAGTGTTTCCAGAGCCATGTGATGACAGCGTGGTCAGGACTGTACCTCAGATCTATCTGTGTGATTACAAAGACCTCTTGGCACTGAAGTCTCCTTTCCTAAATCACCGGACAGACCTAAAATGTTTCTGCACTGACACACGTAGCACACAAAAGATCCCACCTAGGAACTAACTTCCGAATGTATTGTTTACAATTCTCAGAACAACTCCAATGAAGTGAAAACTGGTGAAATTTAAGAGCTTGACTTATTTTCTGCTAACTCCAAAATAAAAACCAACAAACAAGTTGCTTGTGATGTGTTCTTAAGACACTTCAATGTGATTGTGTGTGTGAGCTATCACAAAAAGACAAAGTTTTAGAATTTTTAAGTTTCCATTGTGTAATAAATAATGAGTATTATAAAAATTTTAGTATCTTCATGCTGGGAAAGACTACATTTAGGATTGCCATAACCTATGTAATTTCCTGAGGTCATAAAGTTAAGCTGTAAAGTTCTTGCATCAGGTCAAGAGAACCCCTGACACACCAGAAACTCTACTTCATGATGAATTACAGTCAGATAAAGCTGTCTTTTGAGAGATTACAATACCAATGTTCTACTCAATAGCCATACTTGTACAGGATGTTGCCTTTACGCCTGTAAGTGGGTTTTTGCGCCTCTTACCTTCAGTAATGTGTGATCCTATCTTTGGAGTGCCTGTTACACTAATATGAAGTGACACTTCCTTACCAAGGGTTCAAATCTTAGCTGACCTTCCATTCTGCCCTGGACAGGCGAATGAATCGGACTGTCAATTTTGTAATAACAAGTTGAATTTCACTTTTAATAAGATTTCCAGTGCAGATTATTTTTTGAGCCATTCTACCCATCATTTTTTTATAGGGTCAAAAGAACTGTTGTTCTGGATCATGCATACGACAGCATAAAACAAGGATAAATTACAAGTACAAGATTTGATAAACAGGAGACAGAAGATAAGGAATTCACCTTCAATAAACAGTTGAATTGTGAGTACTAGGGTCTGGCATTGAAAACAGAACAGGAGAAACGTGGTAAAGAGAGCAATGTGGACTTTCCATGGCCTTCAGAGCTAGAGATGCTCAATGTCTCTGAAAATCAGACACAAGAGGAAATATTGCATTTAAAGCCACAGAAAGTTTATGTATGTAATGCACTGTCTCCTGCCACCAATATTTCTAGAGCATAAACAGGATTATTTAATGAGTGAAAAAGGAATGCATTTATGAATGAATGGATGTGCTTTCCAAAAAGCCATCAGGGCAGAGGGCAGTACCTGCAGAAGAGTGGGGGTTCCTTTCTCAACACTCAGACAGTCTGAGCTTTTTTGGGATTTGATCCCATGACGAAAGCTAAACCACAAAGCCATCTTAGAATACCTTCATTTTGGTCTCTGTCAAAGACCATCTCTCCTCCCTGCCCCAAAACCACACCACCCAGTTTACTGAAGAATGCAGCTGGCCAGGTGAAAACAAGAGGGAATGCCTTTCTATCATCACTCCTCAACCAGGGAGTCTGTGAATGGCACATACTTTCAGCATTTTGGCCTACAGAAGGGTCATGAAAATGGGAGAAACAGAAGAATCACTACAGAATGATCCGAAAGCACAGAGCATGAACCACCTGGGGTATTCACCACAATGGGGCTGAGGATGATATCAGAGCCAAAACAGATTTGGTTTAAATTGTAAAGCTTGCATGGTATCATCCTGCTGATGTGATAGTTTTAGCCAAGTTTCACTAGACAAACTCATTTAAACATGCCTGTCATTTGAAATACTGCTACAGGAATCACAACTGCTGCATTTTCCAGCAAGACAAGTAGAAGGGATTTAGGTGGGAACCAACTTATTTGTTGCACAGACTTTTCTTCCTAGAAAAATGGCAGTTTCTTTTGTCCAAACTTTAGCACTTAAAAAAGAAGACAGTTTACAAGTGTTTAATCTGTTCTCTCCTGCTGCTTTTGCCACTTCCTGCAATATTTGGAATGTCCTGCTCTTTATTTAAAAGGTAAGTTATGAGACGTGGCGAATAATTCCCCAACACATACCTCTTTGTTGCCTACATCAACGTGGGAAATTAAATGACCCAGACTGTACCTTCATTCTACTAATGGAGTGGAAAGCTGCTTCAAAACAGTTGCATTCTGCAGTTGGTCCTTTCCTTTGCCCTTCTTCCCCTCCAAAGCAGGGGAGCAGAGGCAGGGATGCCCAGGGAAAAGTGCTCTGCATCTCTGCCCAGTGGTGATAGAATTCTTAATGATAATATTTCTGCTCCAAAAGCACGAGTCAGACCAGACCCTGTGCTGGAAAGGTCTCTCACTCCTCTGCTTTCACCACAAATGTGTACCATCCCAGGAATGTCTCCATGGGCCATGGCTGACAGACCCCAATTTCTCTGCTTCCTCCCTGAGCTGTGCAGGCAGCTCTGAGTTGGTTTCAGCTTCAGCAGCTGCTAAAATGCTGTGCATCATCACTGGGCACAGTGTAGCGCTAAGTGAACTGTGCAGCTCGTGACTGGTGTTGGGAGCACATCCCACCAGCCTGGGGAAGGGACAGAGGGGAGCTCATGTTGCTGCCTGCAGGCACATGTCCTATGTCTGAATGGGGAGTGGGGACGCTACACCTTCATGCAGGCAATTCACAACAAGATTTCTTGAAGCTTTCCCCTTCCCTTCCCTTCCCTTCCCTTCCCTTCCCTTCCCTTCCCTTCCCTTCCCTTCCCTTCCCTTCCCTTCCCTTCCCTTCCCATTATTGATAAGTGTGCATGTCTAAAGCCAACCCCAAGATAAAGCCTTGTGAAGAAATGATAACTCAGCCAGATTTATCAGATTTCTGTTCATTTGAGAGGTCTGCTTGTAACCACAGATGACCACAGATCCTGACTGTGAAAGTGTCTCAGCAGGCAAAGTCTTCGATCATGAGAAGCTCTGGAGAAATTAAGAAGCACCAAGCACACCGTGGACTTCTCTTAAAGACAAAAGCTTGTTGAATTTATCTGTACACATGTATGTGTATATACACATGCATACATATATACTCAGTCTAGAAGTACCTTAACCTGCAGTCACCCAAACTACTATATCTGAGCTTTGGCTTTTCAAATCTGTGACAAGAATGTGAGGATGGAAACTTAAGAAAGTTTCAAAAGCCCACAAATATCCTCAGTGAACAGGCTTTTCACATCCTCCATCCAGAGTATTAAAAAAAAAAAACAGTTTAATAACTGACTCCTTATAAATGATTAAAGTGTTGTATTGCATATAAGTGCTCTCCTGTTTCTAGGAATATCTTGTTGGGTAATATTCTCATTTGTGATTCATATGCATGTTCTTTTATAATTGCAGTGAAACAATGGTTTCTGGGTAAGTGGTTTTTAAAAGTTTGTTGGGTGCTACAGGAGATCAAAGTATAATAAAACTTACATGGAAGCAAAAATCGTGCATGAATAACAGCACCAGCTTTAACAAAGGACTGAATAAACATGTGTAATTCTAAACAGGATGGACCAAATTTTTCATCCTGTCAATTCATCGTGGAAGGCTCCATTCAGATGAAAAGGCTGAGCAGATAAGCCTGCACGTATCACCACAACCATTTGATTCAAAAACATACATACACAGTTCCCATGGGCAGGGAAACTCTCACTGCAAGATGCCAACACAGACCTTTACATGCAGAGTTTGGGATCCTCTAAACAGAGTAAATGCACGTGTAAAAGCAGCCTCAGAAAATAGTAATGACTAAACCAGGCAGTCTTTATTTCAGTGAGCAGAGAGGTGGCCAGAGCAGCTGGGCTGACATCAAGTTCATATCTCAGCACCATCAAGAAGCAGAAAACAACTGCCAAATATGTCAGATATGACACTTCAAGATCTAGTCACCTGTTGTTTTGTTTTAGGGAGGGAAGACATTGAGGCAGTGGCTGGGAATGACATTTTGCTTTGCTGTCAGAAGTAAAAGGGAATATTGCAAGCATGGAGTAAGTAGAGCATTGAACAACTCTTAACAGCAGATCATCCCCAAATTCAACCAAAATTCCTCACAGCTTCTTCAGAATTTCTACTGCTGCCCATACAACCCTGGTGGGGACTCTTGAATCTCATTTATCAGTGCCAAAAACTAGAAAAAAAGAAGGTTTTTCAGCTTAGCCATCTGCATTTGGAACCAAATTCTTCAGCTGCGGGGCTTCGGCATTTTTGACAGTAAAAGTAAATTGCAAGTGCAGTCATCAGCCAGTGAGCAGCAGTCTTTGTGGAACTACTCACTCATCCAGACTGAACACAGAACACACAAGTTAGCTTATTGCTTCCCAAATAGCAAATAAAAATAAAATATGAAGAGGACAGCCTAATTCTGACTTAAACAGTGGAGGAAAAGAGCACAGAACAAAATGTGTTAAAAGTAAGAGGCCTTTTTTCCAGAAAATGACGCAGTTAGAAGTTAAAAATTTGTTCGGAATAAAAGGCATGCAACAAATAACACATTTTACCTATATAAATTTTGGTTTTGAGCAATTGTACGGAAATGCAGTGTTTTGAATGCAACATCCAAGTATCACAATAATCCATTAATACAGAGCTATATGGATATTATTTTGTCAAAATAAACTACAGAATGGAGAAATCTTAGAGGCTTAAATTGCTCTGGGATTTCTGTACAGCCTCTTTGCAGAAATACTAACCCAAAATGTAATGCGAGAAAAGCAGCAACTAAGGACATTCAGACTGAATGTCTTTCTTCATTCCCAGGTGAACAGAAAGCTCCATGACTTGTGTCCAAATATTTTGAAAGGATCAGTACAAAGGAGTGACAGGTATTAAAGACATCACCTACCTTCCACGATTACATGAACTGTATCAGATTGAAGAAATAAAACTTTTTTTCCCCTTACTATGGTAGTTATTTTCATTCCCCTCAACAGCAATCTAGTCTTCTATGGAATGCAGTGACATTTTAAAACCTGAAGTGTGAAGGTCATGAACTGAATTAACACCAAGGGTAAAAAATAATTTTAAAAATGTAGTACCAATATTTATACAGCAGTTTAAGAGGCCATAATCATTATGAAGTCTGTGTAATTGTTTGTGTATATGAAGGGCTTCAGGGGGATGAAAACTGTAGTAAAATTTGATGTGCCTTGTAATCCCTGGATGAACTGCAAGGCCCTGCTTGCAGGAACAGCTCCTGCACTAGGAAACGCTGTTCTGTCACTGGGAGAGGGATGCAGGTGAGACTGCCCAGCCACGTCTCGGCTGTGGATGCCAGGAGCCCTACCAGGCCTGTGTGTGTGCCAAGCTGCCACCTCATGGCCTGGGACAGAACCAGGTAGGACCACCCCTACACCCTCCTGCCCTTGCACTGCACTAGGGGAAATCCAGGAACACCAACAAAACCAGGAAAGTGGTGCATTCAGCAGGCTCCTTGGTGTGGACAGAGGAGGGAGCAGGAAATGTGCAAAACGTGCCTGCAGTGCTGCTGGCACCAGGCTGGGACATGTGAGGCCGGTTCTCAGCACGCTGCGGGATCGCAGGTAAAGGCTGGCTTGTTCCTGTGTTTCTGCCTGCCCTCTCGGGTGTCAGCTCTCACCCAGCCCGGTCAGCAGCATCATTCTCTCACTGTGCCTGCATGCTGTGTGACTCCGTGTCGTCTGCACTTTCATGCTCTACTGTTATACAGTACAAACAGGGAAAGTTTTCTGCTGAGGCAACAGTCAGTACAAAGCTACCCGAAATACCCCAAGCAAAAGCCACCCAGAAAAACAAAAGAGAATTCAGGGTGCACAAAACAAGTCTACACTGTTAACAGTGTTGTGTGAATAATTTACCAGCCTTTTTCTACCTCTACCCTCTGTGCTTTAGCAGCAAAAGGCATTAGGAAACACTCAAAACGCCTCAGCCTGACTCTAAGACGCTAAAAATCTTAACAGAAATTGCATGTGGAATTCCTCTTCTCTCATGAGCTTCAGAAAAACATGCTTTGAAATCCCCAGTGCTCTTCCATCAGTGTGGAGGTGACTAAACATAGGAAGGAGCAAAGGTATTACAGGGTAGATTCTTCTCTGCTTTCCATTACATTGTACAGCTGCTCACAACTGTACCATGAGTTCAAAGCTTGAACACAAACTGTAACTGCCTGACAAAAACTCTGCACTTTGTATCAAAAAGCACCCAGCCATATTTTCAGAAGCATTTTTTTTTATCTCCGAGAAGAATTTTTTCAAACATAAATCGTATCTCTTAAAGCCACTGCCAGTACCCAAGCACTCCCCACGAAGACAGATAACACCGCACCCTACCCGTAGAAATGATGCTCCTCCGATCGCTTGCTCTGTTCCCTGCTTCGTCTGCCTCAGAGTGCTCAGATCAGATCCTGCCCCGGAGAAAAAGCAGAGTCAAAGGCTTGCGATACTCAGAGCTGAGTCCTGGAGCCAGGCTGCAGGAGGATCAAGGAGTACCAGGCTGAAGCAGCATGGATGGGAGATGTATCAAAGAATACTTTTGCTCACCCATCACACATAGGTAATTGAGAGCATCTCAGTTTGAAACTGCTGGTCACCATCTGGTGATAAAATATGGAGATGCCAAGTGAGTTAAAGCAAGCTTGTGCATACCAGCATATTTTAGTTACACTACATAATGAAACCCATCATCACCTTCATTCATACTGTGGTGTCTGTCCCAGCGTTGCAGTTTCATACAATTTGCATTAACTTTTTCTCTCCTTAGCTTCAATTACAAGCCAATTTCATCCTTCCATCACACACTCATAAACATAACCTTCCAATTCAAGGCACTTCTAATATGAAAGGAATTTAAGTGCAAAAGAGAGCAGCTGAGACCTACAAAGTCATGCCACTCTTAAAAACAGGCACGGAAGTCAGGCATTGGCATGAATTTGCTAAATGATGCAGAATTAAAGTGTTGAAGAAAAAGACAGGAGTCTGGCCCTTTCCCTACTTCACAGCTCTTCAGTGTGAATTACTGAATCCTGGGACAGCAGCAAGATGAGGCCTAGCCGACCTTTAAAACAATGAATAATTTCCTAGCATGGCGAGATGTTTTAAATATATGTAACAGCTTTAAACACCCAAAGCGCTCTCCTTTTAATTATTTTTGCTACATCTGAAATATTTCAGGAAAATGTAGATGATATCTCTAATTTGTTAATTACCAGCTGGCTCCTACCGTGCATTATTAAGCTACTATGGCAGTGACTAATGCCTCTGACAATACTAAATTACCAACAACACCTTGTGGAGGAATGTGACCTCAGCAGCCTAGAAAGGACTAGCCGCAGGTGTTTATTTTCAGATAAAGATGGTTTATTAACTCAGGCATAAGACAGCAAACATTAAATACCACAATAATGCCCAAGTCTAGAGGAGGAGGGCTGCACCCCAAACCCCACATGCTGCCCCACCCCACGAGCACTGCCATGCCCTGTGGCTGGAGTAACCCAGACACCCGCATCTCACTCCCTGCTCATAGCACAGCTGTGGAGGAGGAAGGGCACTCGGGATTTTTCTCTGGAGGTGCTTTAGCTGCAGCCGTGGCTCCCCGCTTGATAGCTTGGGCAGGGGTGCTGGATGTGCAGAGAGGTACCTCACACCCATGTTCAGGACTCCTCCTGGAGAGGTTAGGAAATCCAGTCTTCTCTTGTGCAGTTGCATTATAAAATTGCTGAACAAACCTATTCTGCTGTAATGGGAAGGGACACATTTTCTTCCCTCCTCTAAGTAGGTCAATGAAAACATGATGTTGTGAGGATGAAACTGTTTTCCTCCGTCTTCTTCCCTCTAATGGCAGTATCAAATAATTCCAATTTAATTATGTTTCTAGTGTTAGCATAATAACACTGTAAGGTTATTAACAACTGACGTATTGGTGGTCCTAAAGTCTGGGGTTTGTGCTTTCTTGTGGGCTTATTTTAGCCTTAGGTATCCACATGCAATTCCTACACATGGCACATCGTGGCACAGTTAAGAAAAGCCTGCAAAGAAATCTGGATGTGAAACGCAACAACACATTATGAGGCACAAAAATTTAACTCTCAGCTCTGAGATTGACACTGAGCTTCTACATCAATGTGATGTCTTTTTAGGATGACGTCCCGACTATCACCTACTCTAAATCTGTGACCAGTGAACTTGCTCTGAATTAGCACTGGCGTAAACAAAGCCAGAGTATTTCCAACAGAACTACTCCAATTCATAGTACCTGGAGACTTCTCTGCATGCATTTCATCAGGAGGGATTATCCAGTAGCTGGAGAAACATTCAACTTGCAGCTATAGTTGCCTGAATACTAAATGCAAACTAAAGGCCACTGGCAATAAAAATACATTTGGGGGGAGAACACCCCTCTCCTCAACGAGAAAAAGGGAAGAAATTACATTATGCTAAAGAGAATACAGAGTGCCTAAAGTATTATCAAAAGAAACGTTAAGCAAAAAAAAAGGATGTTGCTTTTCTACTGTCTATTTCAGAACAGATGGTGTAAATTAGTTTTGTTCACATTATCTGAAAAAAAGAAAAAAAAATTAATTCACCTCATGTAATGCCTATGACAAGCTCTCACTCACCCACACAGGAACTCCAAAGGCCCTCTTCTGCAGCCAAATGTTTGTCATAGCAAAGGTTACATGCTCTTACAACCCACTCCCTGTATCCTTGTCCTGAAAACAACAGGCCTGCTTAGGACAGTAAAGCTAAGCACATACAAGTGGACATCACTCTGTCCTCAGTGTGAAATTTTTACCCTATGAAACCCCATGACTTCAAATGAAACTCGGATTTCATCTGAAGAATCCAATTACATGTTTCAGATTTAGGATGGACTGTCAAGCGCCAGCTGACAAAGTGATGTCCCCAAGTATTTCAGGACAATTATATTCAAGCTGAAATGCAAAGCCAGCTGTTTATGCCTTATCTAAGGAACATTTCAAAATGAGGAAATTATATGATGATTAACTGCCTCCTGCACCTCAGCAAAAAGCATTCCACTCTGCAGAGAGATCTTTGCAGCCAGAATTTAGAAAGAATGTCTGTCATTAAAATAATTCCATGAGCAGTATTATCACCCGTATCACCAAATCACAGGGATGGTAGGAAAGATATGTAATCCACCTCCCACTGGGAGATAAGAGTCAGATACACTTTGTTCATGTTTATTAAAGTAATTCCTAACACTTCCAGTGATGGAGACTCCACAAGATCCACTGTCAAGGTATTTTGTGGATAAAACTTTCCTAGGGTTTACCTCATCTTCCTTGTTTCGTTTTAGATCCATTTCTCTTTGTCCATGACAAAGAGAAGAGATACTGGCCCAGTCTTTGCAACAGCCTGTACTGTGCTATCTGTGCCTGAAAACCTGCCTTTCTCCTACTCACTCCTCAGAAGGCTGCTCTTCTTCAGGCTTAGAAAATGTAACCCTTTCAGGGTTTCCCCCTGGAGTATGTCCTATGGATCGTTGGTCACTTTTCCTGCCCTCTTCTCCACATCCAAAGCGGTCAGCATTTTATTCAACAGCAGAGCTCCAAACTGAACACAGAACTCCAGCTGAGCGCTCACCAACGTGGGGATTGTGCCCTGCAGGCTGTGGTCCCATTTGCAGCCCAATATTGTGCTTTCCTTTTTTTCCTTTCTATTGTGCAACAGCTCAACATTGCCAATCCATGTTCAACCAGAGATCCACAGTAACTTCTATCCTTTCCTGAAGAGCTGCTGTGCCACTGGCTGTTCCCCAGCCAGTACTGGTGTCAAAAGCTACGAGGACACAGCTCAGCAAACTTCCTGGAACTACACAGCACCACTGCAGCCTCTGTGCACCCAAGAAGCCAGGAGTGCCCTTGCAATGCTGCCTCACAAAAGGCACCAAGTTGTGTGTAGTTTTTCATCAGCACACAGTGTGTGTGCAAAACACTGGAAATCCATCAAGGACTAGGCCAGTATATGCATAAACTTCCACACTTTTTATTTGCTCTATCCACCAGGAGCAGGGTGGAAGAACAAGTAGGACTATTTCTTCCAAGGCTGAAATACACAATTTTATGTCCTTGCCCTGTATGGAGCCTGTCAGTATAGGTAGTCAAGCCTAGTACAAGCCCAAGCACTCGCCTACAGTGGTGTACAACAGAAAAAGGATAGGACTAATGACCTGTGAAATAGGTATGGACAGACCTGGCTAGGCTGGGGTTGCTTTCTGGCAAAGCTTGGTTTCTCTTGGACATAACACAATGAATGACTTATTTAGTCCTTTACATGCACAGTTACAAAGCTCAGGCTTTGTGCACAAGGAATTTATTTCCGCCTTCTGAAAAAGAGAGTGTCCTGAAAAATTATCAGTCTATCTTCTTAGTTGATGCCTTTTTCACAGAGAATACGCTGTTCCAATGAAAGTGGATATTAAAAAGTGTAACAGCAAAGATTAGGCCCATTCACTCCAAGTTACCACCAAGTTATGAGTAACTGCACATGACACTCAGCCACCACCTACTCCCCCTTCCATGAAAATGTACTGGCCTTCAAAGAGTTCACATAAGCCTGGAAACTATTATTTTTCCAAAAGTCTTTAAACTCTAACACTTTTAATTCTATTTAGGCATACATTACCAGATTTAATGTATATGAAGAACTTATATTTGTTTGGATTCTTTTCAACCATCCACTACCTCCTTTATTTATTTAACGGTAAGATTTCTGAAATCATATTTGCAATCACCTAGGGTCACATAATTGCTTTTTGCCATCACCATTTCAGCAAGTTTCCTCTGTTTACTTCCACTTCCTACTATAAAACCTTTTTTCAGTTGCTCTGTATAATTTTATGGCTGACCTGAAACTTTACATATCAGATATTAGAGTCAGGATGAATGTATTGCTTACACATTTTTAGCAATTTTCAAAGCTAAAGTTATCAAAAAGAAATAGTTTTACCTGTGCTAGAAGAATTCTTTAACCATTCTTTTGCTGAGAAGCCTTCATTCCTCCATTGTTTCACACAAAAATTCTGCAGGCAAATACAGCTGTTACCTTCCTGCTGCTATCACTGAACAGCCGCTGAGTTTATGAACAGAAGTCACACTTCAGCCCCCAAGGATGGTTCACAGGGAGTTTTAGTGCTTACAAGTGCAAGTGATTGCTCTGGCAGCTGAAGGTCTGCATCTTTGCTGATGACTTCTGTTTTGAACTGACGTAGTTCTACGGGAGGCATGCTCAGGGGGCTCCTTGCAAGTCACACACAACCTCTTGTATTTGAAAATACGTCTCCTCCAGAAATTTCCTCCCTAACTGAGATGCTCTAGGCAAGCAGAGGAGATGGAGCAAGAACTTTTGCTGAATTACCACTTCTGAATGTGCTGCCAGCTTGTCCCGCTTGCTTTGACTGTGTTTGACGGGTCATCCAACTCCATGGCTGGAATTGGGGGAAGACAACTCAGAGCTTTGGATGAAGAGGCCGGGCAGGTGGCAGATAAAAATGGGAAACCAGGATGCAGAATAGGTTGTAGGGGAAGTAACGTGATTATCAGAAGTGGGTTTTTTAAGGAAAAAAACAACATTCTGCTTGTTTACAGAATAGCCTGGCAGAGAACATAGCTCGACTCTCAGCTTCGTTAAGTTCTCTCTGCATTCCTGTACCAACCAGCATAATACAATTTGTAGCTGCATTGAGCTGACGTGATTTATTTTCCCTAACGAGACACAGAAATTGACCAAAATTTTAAGAACAAAAATAATATCATAAAACACTTTGCATTTTGTTATATGTTTGGAAATTTGTTTGATGTGTTTTGAAACAAGATTGCTGGTGTATATTCAAAGAAAAGTTAAGTATTTGCTATTGTAATAGCAATTAAAAATATACATCAAATACCAAGATAAACGACTGGCCAGCACTCCTAGATAGACTTCAGTTTTTCAATTAGGTGAGAAAGCTTTCAGTCATACAAGACAGTTAGGATTCCATGTTAAAAAAGTTACAAGAGTTCAGAATTATCAACTCAGAAGTTAAAAAATATTTAAATCATTGTGTTGCCTTTGTAATTTAAGATTTTTTTAGATGTAAAGTTAGCCATTCTCCAGTCAATTTATAGAAAAAATTGAATTATCTAAAAGCAGGGAATGGATTGTATTTCCATATCACACAAATGATACAGTAGGTCACTTAATCCAACATAAATGAGTTGTGCATTAAAAAAAACCAGGGGGACAGAAACTTGTGATAGCCAAACTATCATTGCTTTATAAATCTGGAAAGAATCAAAGTGTTCCTGATCTTCTTCCAAGGACAATGTCACATTAAGAATGAACACGCACTGAAAAGGTAGTAATTACTCGAAAGCACATACTTCCGTTACAAGAGGTATTTTTAAAATGCAGCAGGAAAGCCCAAGATTTCTATCTGCAGCTGTTACTTGGTAAAGAGTACTCAAGGACAACTTCACTCCAAGCATGTTCCTCTGTGCTTTGCCTTTGCTTACTTTCATTGTGTTTAAAAGAACTAGTCATAAGTTGTCATTAAATTGCTTTGAAAGTCTACTTGCTGACAGACTTTTCTGTCTCTGCTTCATTTTTCTCTTTTTTTTTTTTTTTTTAAGGTTCCACTTAATGCAAATTTTCTTACAAATCTACAAGGAGGTATTTCATACCAGACTTGTCTTATCCTTACCACAGACAAAAAATTAATCCCTTGATCCTGGAGCACTTCACAGAACCAGGCAATATTACCATCACCGCTCTCAGAATGGGATACACCGAACCCCCTCCATGGCTTCTCAAAGATCACAGGCACAGAAGCTGACTTGTTCCCTCCACTGCCCCAGGGAAGGTTATGTTCAGCAAACAGCTATCACCACGCCAGCAAATGAATTAATAAAGAAAGATTAATTATTTCCACTGCTTTCCTATCTCTTCATTACTCAGAGTATAATCCCCGAATCAAGTTTTATAGTAAGAGGCCACATAATTGGTTCAGACACAGGAAAGAGACAGTAAAACTCAGTTTCCTGTAACACCCCCTGCCAGGAAGGATGTTTTTTTTCAAGACTGTTAGGTATTAGGCATTCTCTCAACTACCACAGCTGCAATTAGATGCATTTTTAAGCATCCTACTAATGGGAAGTATCACTGTGTTTCCAGGTAAAGTCACTGCATACCATAATAATTAGCCAGGAAGTTCTTTATTCCCTGATACACCAGGAGCCAGAATGAATAGTAAGTGCAGGAGATCTGACATCACTTGGACTGGCAATTTCCCTGGGTTTCCACTCGTGGGCTCAGAGGTGATAATATGGCTGCACAGGACATAATAATTGCATTAGTTTGGGGGTTGGGTGGGGTTGTGTTTTTTACAGAATTGAGGCTTTCTACAGCGTGGTGCACCACACAGACTGTCACACTCTGCCAAAACAAATCACTGGGAGCAGAATCATTAGGACCCAAAGGAAATTGTATCACTATAAGCTGCTTCTTTTGAGCTCAGAAAAACACCAGCACATTGCCAGGGAACCTTGGGGAAACAGTCCTTAAACTGCTTACCAACCGTACGACACATCCATTTTCTTATTTATGGAAAAATGACCACTGCAAAAACCTTGAAGATGAGGCTAGAAGCAAAGTTTTACAAAGGTAAAAAATGGATGGATGGATGGATGGATGGATGGAAAGGAAGGAAGGAAGGAAGGAAGGAAGGAANAGAAAGAAAGAAAGAAAGAAAGAAAGAAAGAAAGAAAGAAAGAAAGAAAGAAAGAAAGAAAGAAAGAAAGAAAGAAAGAAAGAAAGAAAGAAAGAAAGAAAGAAAGAAAGAAAGAAAGAAAGAAAGAAAGAAAGAAAGAAAGAAAGAAAGAAAGAAAGAAAGAAAGAAAGAAAGAAAGAAAGAAAGAAAGAAAGAAAGAAAGAAAGAAAGAAAGAAAGAAAGAAAGAAAGAAAGAAAGAAAGAAAGAAAGAAAGAAAGAAAGAAAGAAAGAAAGAAAGAAAGAAAGAAAGAAAGAAAGAAAGAAAGAAAGAAAGAAAGAAAGAAAGAAAGAAAGAAAGAAAGAAAGAAAGAAAGAAAGAAAGAAAGAAAGAAAGAAAGAAAGAAAGAAAGAAAGAAAGAAAGAAAGAAAGAAAGAAAGAAAGAAAGAAAGAAAGAAAGAAAGAAAGAAAGAAAGAAAGAAAGAAAGAAAGAAAGAAAGAAAGAAAGAAAGAAAGAAAGAAAGAAAGAAGGGATAGCATGGTTTGCAAAGAAGAAAGTGTAGGATTTATTAAAGGGAAAAATGCTGCAAACCCATTTTCACCTCAGAAAGCATGATGTTTTTGAACTCTCATGACAAAGTCACTTACAGCCTAGTGGTAACACAAAGGGAGGGACCATGACCAGCCTCCCTGAGAAGCACATGTCACCAGCCATGACAAAGCAGTGCTCCACCCTAGGAGACACCAAACAGTCAGCTCCTCGGAGCAGGAAAGCATGGCATATGCTAGTGATGAACACCGTACCAGCAGCGGAGTAGCACCTCAGCCACTCACACAGTACCCAAAACCAGGAGGCATCAGCTTCATCAATGGTCTGACTCCTGCTTGATCCCCCTGGAGATCAGCACCTTCATGATCTCTCCTCTCTCTGCAGCAGCAAGAGACAAGGGCTGGGGACAGGCTCCCTCTCACCCTCCCATCCCCTCTATCTCAGCAGCACTTCTCCATTTCCCTCTGTGTGGGATTACTGGGGGTCCTGGGAAATGCAAGGAAGAGAAGGGAAGGCTGCAAGGAGGAAAGAAGTCCAGAAGATCAAGAAGAAGAGGGTGTCACCATCCCTAGCAATACCTTGTTACAAAAGCAGTTAAGAAAGTGATGTCTCCTTCCCTCTCCTTCCTCCCTCCCCACTTCCCAACAAATCCTAGTCACCTTAGGAGCACATGGCTAGTGAGGGAGAATGGGGCAGGGAGAGAAGGAGGGCAAGGAGAGACAGAGGTTCCAGGTACCACACCCTTACCCAAAAACCTCAGCAGTATCACGCTGCTGTGTAGTACCATCGTCACTGAACACATGCAGTACCATACTCACCCTAACCAAGAAAAATTCACCCTAACAGCTGGCCAATGATTTTCCATTTCAGTAAATATGCCAACATTATAATAATTTAGAATTTGTATCAAATACAGCTACATTTTCTATGGGAAAATATCAGTTTATTGAACTTCTTCCACTTATTGCTAGGACAATTGGAAAATATTATTTCAAGTGGATTAGGTAGACCAGAACATACTTTTTAAAGTCAATCCAATACCACAATGTAGCTCTTTTCCCTGGGAACATCCTGTTCCGGGGTCAGATGCTCATTCCCTTCCAGGAGTGAGGTTTTTCAGGCAGCTTCATTTCCCAGAATTCAAAGCATGTTTCTTTGTGACAAAGCTCTCCAGTGCCTCTTGGACATTTAATTATGGGAGAAGGGTCTCAGATAATGAAATGGGAACATCATGCTCCTGAACTATAACTTCTGAAAAGCAATACACTGTGGTAGGGAAATGCAATTAAATTTTGAACTGACTCAGGAATTTCCCATGGAACATTAATTCTATTTTCTGCTCACCTCTTGAATGTCAGTCTCTTTTTTCTCTTTCAGTTTAGGAAGCTTACAAAAGGTGCAGTGAACCCCTACTGCTAAATCTGTGGATTCTCCCTCCCTCCTTGGGGAAGCCATAGCCATGGGAAGGGTGCATCTAAAAACAGAAGCCTATTGTATTACACCTTATCAGAGACAATGCCTAGCCTGAGGAACTGCTACCTAGATACACAACACAGAGAAATAATAAAGGTATTTTCACCTCCTTCCAACCCCTTCTGGTCTGCAGGGGCTTTGACTTGCCTGAAGCTGCACAGAACCCTGTGCAAGAGCCAGAAACTAACCACAACTTCACCAAGCCTCACTGCAAGTTTTACTTATCTTGACATTTTTTGTCTCAAAGGTCTTCCACTTCAATACCAAAACAAATATTACAGTAATTCCTTAATGTAATGAAAAAAAATTCCTTCATGTAAGCAATGGTTGGCCTGGAAATTTAGCATGGGACTGAAATGCTGAGCTAGTCTGAGCTACTTAAAAGAATACCGAGCTATTACAAACTGTGAAAGAAATTACTTGAATGCCATTTCTCATCCCCGCATCCATTTTTTTGTTCCAGATTTACCTTAAAGGTTATCTATCTCTTTCTTCTCCATCCCCTACACTTAATCACACAGAAAACACTTCACAGCATATTTGCTCACCCAAACACACACAAATGTTTTGCAGAATTCAGACAAGATGAGCAATAGGGATGAACTCAATCAAACATCAGAAAGATACCAAAACATACCAGACACATCATCTTTCCTTGAAACAGAGGAACTGTTTCTATTTTAGTTCACCCACTTTCACATATTTCGCATGACACAGACTGCAGTTATATGCATCCCTTCAGCACTGATATCTATAACCAGAAATGCCAGGCATTTCAGTTATCTGCAGACAGCACCTATTTCCTATGGCTATTATGGGCAGTACTAACACGTCAGGAATTCTGAGTATGTTTGGGTGAACTGACACCAGATCCAAAGTTAGGAGCTCCTCTACTACGAGTGAAAAACACACATGCCCAGAATAAATGGTAAAAGCGATGCTGGCATTTAGGCGACACACACTAAAGCACAGATTCAGATGAAACTCTCAGACTACAAGTTCTTGTTATAAAACAAATATTACATCTAACTTCCAAATAAGCTTTTGTATTTTAAAATCTTCTTGGGTATACGAACACCACAACTTCACCAGAAATGTTTCAGAAGCTGCCTGAAAAAGACATTGATCAATGAGGCAATGTATCTCCTAGATACTGAAATTACTTCTGATAAGTTCCAGAAAGAACATGATAGGCTGAATTTTTTTACTCACAAATTCACTGTCTAAGTGAGGACTACCAGGGGAATGCACACATTTTTACATTACTGCTAGAAGGACTTTGTTCAGAGAAAATGAGAGCCACATTTTTTTTTTTTTCAAAAATACCCCAACCAAACAAAAAAATCAAATTCCAAGTAAAAGCATTATTTGGGAACAAACAAACAAGAAGGTTAAATTTAATTAACCCTGTGTTGTGATCAAATTCACCCATGAGGAAACAGTTTGTAAGTGAAACCATGGCCAAACAAGCAAGCAAACATTGATTATATCCTCTCTAACATGGAAAACAACTTGCTTTTCAACTTTGTAATAATAAGGACCATTTCAAACAGCATGTCCCACTAACGAAGAACAAAGGTATATAATAAAAACTATGTCAGGAAAACAGTACTCCAAACTGTAATGGCAAAATTATTAAAGCCCAAGACTCCCTAGGTATGCCAAGAAAAAGTAACCTTGTGAGTTACCACTTCACTGAGGAATAAAGTTCAAATGCTCCACATGGGGAAAACGGGAGACTAAACCGCTCGGGATAAGCATTATTTAAGTATCCATCTCATCCTAGAGGAACAGCCAGAGTGCTCTGAAGGCAGGCGGAAAGCCCAGAGAAACCACCCTAGCAAATGCATGCAGAGGCAAGCTTCCTACTTACCCTACTGTATGCACCATGATCTCTTTTGCCACCTTAGTAATTCCCAAGTATCCAGAATGATGTTATTTTTTTAGGGAATATTACAGCTGCTAGAGGAGACAGAGGCAAGCTGACAAGCAGAGCTTTGCGAGAAGCCAGGCAGAGAGGGATGAATTTAAACCTTGGCTCAAGATGTTGTGTATTCTGCGTCTATCTTTAACTTCTAAATGATTTGGTTTCACATTCCTCTGAAGTCCTGCTGGCAGATGCCTTCGTGGAGCTTTACCAATCGCAGGCACCCGGCCCCCTCTCCTCCTCTATCCCTCCACCTCCCTCCCTCCCTCCCATCCTCCCTCCCATCCTCCCAAGCTGCCACTCCACCCCCATCTGCCCCATCCCCACCTCTCCTCACTCGCACACACACTCATGCACACATACACACACACACAGAGGGGTTGGCTGGCAGGATTTCACGGACTTCCAGCCTCGGCTGCCCGCCCATGTCTGAGGGAGCCGCCCGCCCGCCGCGCTGCCGCTGCCGGGTACCGGGGCCAGCGGCCCGGCGAGCAGCGCCACACGGAGCCTTCGGAAATCGAGGGGGGGACCTGAAATCCCTGCTTGTGCCCACTCTGGCGGGGTGCCTGAGCCCCAGCGCCACCGACCGACCCTCGGCCCACAGCGGAACCCCTGGGGCGCATCTTCCGCAGGGGATCCCGGGCACAACGGGCTGGGGCAAGGCAGCAATCCACCCGCTGCTGGACGAGGGTTCGGCAGAGACTCCTGTCTGGAAGCCTACAGCACTCCTGACTGCACAGGGAGCTTTACGGAGGAAGGGCATTTAAACAACAACAACAACGACAACAACAAAAAATACCCCAAAATAAAATATATAATAAAAAGAAGTTTTTACCAGATCTCGAACACAAAGCTTCTACACTTCCACTCTTAGTCAGTCCGTGGCTCCTTACAGTAACAATGCACTGCAAAGTTGTTCAGGCTCTGAAGTAACTAGACTACAGATTAATGGCAGCATTCTAGGCGACTGAAGTGGGGAAAAAAAGCCCTTCCATGTAACTCAGAAAGTCAGCATCCCTACCAGAGATTGCTGGAGTCCCTAGTGTTGACACAAACCCCTGACTCTTAAGATCAGCCTTTAAAAGCAGCAGATTTTAATGCTCAAACGCATATTCAGTTGAATACTGCTTGCCATCAAGTCTGCCTTATCTCAGACATGGGTGGGAACAGAACAAGCCACAAGACTTTATGTAAAATGTATGAATTATTGAACACTTTCAGTTGCAACAGGAAAACACCAATGGCCAGTCACACCAATTCAAACAGAATAACCTGGTAAATGTCTCTGGTTTTTTAGCGTCTTCAGCCTTTGTCTGAGCTGCTGCCAAGAGGGGGTTGTAAGGATGCAGCCAAGCAAGCAGCAAGCACAGGTTGGGGCAGAGGGGGCAAGGCCAAGCTGTGCCCAGCATCCCTTCGCTAAAAACACGGTTTGAAAATGCCTTGCCAATGCTCGATTTCATGAGGCATTACACATTTCAGAATGCCGGTGTTGAGAGGCTGGACTGATTTAGCAGTAAAAGTGATCAAGCATTTACTTCAGGCTAATGGGGGGAACTGGTCAAACTTGGAAAGGCCTCAAGGGGGGGTAAAAAAATCAGCTGAAGGGTGCATTGTAGTGCACATTAAGAAAGCCTCCGCATCTCCTGCATGATAACATATATATAAATACGTGTGTTTGAGAACACATACAGCATATAAAGCTTAATGAAAACCAGTAACTCCACAGCCATTTTCACAGTCAGTCCACAAAAACTGAAAGGCAAGAGCTCCTCTTAACCTGGACTGAGCTCAGGTTTGTGGGCCTGGAAGTGTTGCAAGCAACACAGAAACATTAAATAACAAATCAGCTGACAACTCCTGAAAAGTTGAAAGATTTATTTTTAATCACTAGCATTTGTTACTATTAGCAAAGCCAGACCCCAGTGTGTTCACTACCTGCCCTCCAGAGCGTGTTAAAAACTCCAGCAAGAGAAAAACATGCCATGGACTTCCTGCCAGACAGGGAAGAAGTCACTTCACTGCTTTTTCTCAGGATTCCTGATACAACAGTTCAGGGCATGTGTCTATTATACAGGTTGAGTAGCTGCAGCAAACTGCAGGAAAGCTGCCTTGTCTGGCAGTGCTTTCTGACACAGCCACCTCTAACACTGCTGGTTTATAAATCCCTCAGAGCACAGAAAATCAGACCCAGAGAATTCCCGTTCAAATGGTGCAACTTCATATAATGCAGTGTGGTACGTACATCAAGTAATTTTTTTTCCAAATTGTTTGTAAAGGTGTTAGCCTTGAGGGGCAGATAATCACTAGAAGCAGAGACCAACTGTTAACATTAGGTTTTAAAAAGCACAGTGTTTAAGATGCTCAGAGAGACAAAAGAACAAAGAAAAGTCTTTGTGCCTTTGTGGCTGAGGGCTCCTGTCTAATTAGGGCAACAAGGAAGGAAGAAAGAAGCTCGCCTTGGAAGAAGGTGCAATGGACAAATGTGGTGATTCAGAAATGAACAGGAAGGATTAGGACTGAGCTGTTTATAGGACTTCAACCTACCTCGAGAGAGTGCTTAAGTGTCAGGGAAAACAATGGCTGGGGAAATCCACAGAAGCACATCCACGCTTTTATCTAAGCCTGTGTGTTTCCCTTGGGAGATACAGAGGGAAAAGAGATTTGGCTTTGAATCCTCTAAAAGGACACTGTTTGCTTCCCATGCCTCCTAAGAGGGTATTTGAAAACCTAAGAGTATGGGGAGGGGAGGAGCTTTGGAAAATGATGCTGGAAGTTACTGGGAAACCTTGGATGCCAACATAGACAGCATGATCCCAATCCCATGAATGAGACAGTCAGAGGTCAGATGTCCAAAAACTGTACCACATAAGCCAAAGGAGAAGAGAGGTGTCCAGTTTCCTCAGATGAAGAGCTGTGCAGTAATACCAGCGTCTAATGTGCAACACAAAGTGTACAGCTGCGAGGGGGAATACTACTCTCTCTCTCTCTCTCAGCAGGGTCTGTTGCTTATAACCATCATCAAGTCTAACAGATCAGGGACTTCTGTGGCATTACATTTGAGATATATGAAAACATATTAATAGCAAGTTCTTGTGCAGGAGTGGGAGCTTGAGTTGGAGCTGGCATGGGAGCAGAGAAGGGAGTGGCAGAGAGGGGAGAGTAACTTGGTACCAGTGACAAGTGTAAAGAGGTAACATGTTTGGAGCCATGTGACTTCCTATCCATTCCCAATTTAGCCAAGTGCCTAAGAGCATGATCTGTCCTTTCATGTTTAGCTATTTTTAATGTGCACAGAATTTGCTCTTTGTCTCCCCTTGTCTGTCAGTGTCTTGAATTCATTGGCCTTGGCAGTCTTAAGATTTGGGCTTACTGGGACAAGCAACATCTTCTACCCTACGGGCTCAATCCTTCCAGGTCTTACTCAAGAGTATTTCTTCCTCTTTGGAATGATCTTGTTAACCTCTGCAGATATTTCAGCACAGGTCGGTGCAAGAGTAAGAGCTCTGGAGCAGGGACCGTAATTGCACTGACAGGCACGCAGTTCCTGCCCGTCACAATGGATCCAGCACTTTTATTCAGTATTACTCAACCTGCACACCCCCCACCGCCCCAGCTGACCTCCAGCCAAGCCTATTCAGCTATGTGCTTACACCAACAGCCCTCTCCAAAATGGTCCAATAGGTGGGCTTTGGCCAAGTGTTGATCCATGCGCTGCTTCTCTCCTGCCTACCACTTTTTTTGCCTTAAAGAGATGGGGGACAGCTATTGCAGCAGGTGGGGACAGGGGGCTCTTGGTGGCAGCCCCCAAGCACCCACTCCTTTGCTGCCCCCACACCACGCAGCCTCCAGCACAGCAGGATACATCTAGAAGAAAACCCAGGGGATGGACATGGGCTCACCAAGGGCAAAACACTGCCCTGGTTTTCCAGGCAGTGTGGAGTCTGACTGCTGTGGGCACAACACTCCTGCCATTTCCAAGAGGCTCACTGGTAGTGGCAGGAAGCTCAGCCACTGGAAATGTTCAGATGGGTTAGCTCTGCTATTTGCAAAACACATGCAAATTGTTTGAATTCTTGGTAAGCATTAATAAAGTAAATGGGGAATGCATTTAGTTCATACTCTAGGACCAGTTTTGCAGCAACAGAGGATTTTCTGTGCTCACTTTTCTGTTCCTCATTTCTGTGTTCCTGTGATTCAAGCCATAGGGAAAGAAGGGAGATCATCCATGGTCACAAACTGAAGCTTCAGGAACAAATCGTATTTTCAGTCATTCCATTTTACTGAATAAAGGAAAAAGACTATTATTCACTTTTCAACATGTCTTTCCATTTGCTACGTCTGGTATTTATACTTCCGGTAAGAGTTTTTGACAAACTCACGGCTTAAACCAGTATTTATCACCATATATAAGCATGTCACCTGTACAAGAGCCAGAATATAAAGACTTTGGGTTTATTTTTGTACACAAGAACAAAGTATAAACATTAATTATGAAGAATTAAGCAACTTATGAAAAACTCTGTGCCCTTGCCTTTTCCAGATCAATTTTCAAGCTCAGTTGAAAAATACCCAAGGGAAGAACCAGAACAATTCTGCTTCTATTCATCTTTACCCTAAATATAGGAAAAAGACTACTCTTTTTGTTAGGTGCCCAAATTGATCAACAAAATTAAGATCTGAGATACAATGAAATGAAGAGTAGCTTTAAAAAAAGGAAGTTTTGTAGGTAAATGGATAATTTTACCAGACTGAAAAATATTTTTCTAAAAAGAAAAAATACCCAGGTAAACCTAAGCCCACAAAGTGCTGAGGCCTGGAAAAGTCTTTCTGGAACTCATAGTGCTCCTGGATAAACAAAAAGGCTGCTCTCAGACTTTCTAATATCATCTATTACTGGTCCTCCACCTGAAAACGCTGAACTTTCAAGGTTTGAAGTGACAGCTATAGTTCATTTAAGTCGCTTGGTGAGCAGTGCACCTAATGAAGATTGTCTTCCTCAGGATTTATGATCCTCTGCTATTTATTGCTCCCAGCAACAGTAATCCCTGTTTCCTCTAAACGCTCATGACCACTCCTAGCCGTCAGGACAGGAGTGCTGCCCACTTCCGTTTCCAGCTTCATGCAGCCAAACTGCACTGCCACCTTCACAATTATCCTTTTAACTTCCCCAGGCCTTCATGGTTGTTCTTCTTACAGATACTGTCCTCAGTTATCAGTATTCCCACTCCCTTCCACTCCCCCTTTTGTATTTTCTCCCTACCCGGGGAAAAAGCAGCAAGCAGGTTGTGCAGCTGATTCAGAGCTGTGTGTGCTCTGACTGAGCAGCCAGCACACATGGGAGCTGCTTTAGGAGGGGAATGTTGCATGTCCTGTTCTTTTTTGGATTGGTATCTTGGATTCCACCTCAGGAGAGTCAAGGAGAATCCCTATATCTGAGATTTCTTCCTAGGTGTTCAATTTGGCAGAAGGTGTCTAGTGAGTTCAAAACTACTGGCTGTGGCCAGGAGCGTCAGACAAACAAACATAGCATGATTGCGTTCCCTTAAAAAGCCAAACTCTGAAAATAAACAGCCCACATGCCAGCTACAAAGATTCATGACACAGTCTTTGCTCCAGCAGGAGATGCTCTTTGTCTTCTCGATGATAAGAACCCTCTACTGCTTTAAAGGCTTTATGTCTGCTCTAACCAAGTACACAAAAGGTAGCGAATAGTGCTAATTAAGAGAGCTCATTGCAGCCTGTTCTTGAAGAGGAAAAGTGAAACGTTTGTGAAAGTAAAGATAACAACACCAGAACTTGTCTCGTCACAATGTTCACCTGAAAACAAAGTCCTTACTCCTGAAATTATTATATATTGGTATTTTTGTTATGGAAATGGCTCTGTTACCGTCTCACTCCAGCACCCTGGTTTCATTGCAGTGCTAAATTCTGCACTGAAAATGGTTTCCATTACGTTATTTTACAAAAATGCCACAAACACTGTCTTTATATTTGCCTGGAGAGACAACCACAAGGTTTTTGTGGAAATTCAGCCATTGCCTGAAGTGTGCATGCAGGCAGACATGACTTTGGCTGGAGTGACACACACACTTTTTTCAGAACTGGAAGAGGATAATCTACGAAACAGATTCTCTGCTCAGCTGAGCCTAAGGTAGGAACAATCCTCTTTCATTCATCCCACATACCACCAAAAAACCCCCCTGCTCTAAAATAAAACTCACTTTATTTCACCCTCCAGACGAAAAATTTGAAAAAGAAAGGAAAATGCTTCTCTCCATAAAGAAAAAAATACACAGCAAGAACACAGGAGGAGGCCTGGAAGCCTCAGAAGCTGCTAATGAGAGCTGGAGCATTAATATATAGGCCAACACCACGAATCCCATCAGATGAGTTATGTAAAAGCCAGTAGCGCCTGACTTGCTCTCTGAAATGCATCAGTGCCCTGCAGGGCTGGGGGAGGTGTCCCTGCCACACAGCCCTCCCCTTCCCTCTCTGTCCTGGCCCCAAGGCAGCACGGATCCCTCAGGCTCGGGGGTCGCGGTGCTGCTGGGGGTACACGGACACAAGAGGAGGTCTGACCAGCCCGAGGGTCTGCGCTGGGGCGGGAGCACGCAGGGTGAGACAGCCTGGGAGAAGCTTGTCCTACTGCTCCCTCTGCTGTACCCATCCTGTGGAGAAATCCCAAATGTCAGCGCGAAAAGCTGGGATAAGGGATGGCAGCTTTGAGCGCGGTCTGCAGGTAGCACAGGCTTGGGGAAGAGATAAAGTCGCTGATAATGAGGAAGTAGAAACCACCACCACCACACTCAGGAGATGGCATGGCACAGACCTTTGTGTGTCCAGCGTAGCGAATCTCTTTCGCTCCGTACCTGCCGGGGTTTCACTTGCGCTTCCAGAACGGTGCAGGGGAATAAAGCCTCTCCTTGGCACGATCCTCTCGTTTTGTGACATGGATTTAGACCGTGATCTCATTTTAGGAGACGCATGGGTGTCCGGATCGGCCCCAGAGAAAGGCCCAGGAAGCTCCCTTGGCAGGGCAGCAGCCAAATCCCGCGTTAGGAACGCACGCAGCAACACCCCCCAGCAAGGGGGGGAAACACCCCACCCCGAGTCACATCAGTGCCACGCCACATACAAACAACAGGGAGACAAAAGAGAAAAAACAAAAGCAGAAAGGAAAGGGGAGAAGTGGCTTATGGTAATGAAGTCAATTAATCATGTGGTAATTTACAATCTGATTGTTGTAGAGAATGTTTTTCTCTAACTAAAAACCACCTGAACACAACTGCAGTCAATAATCCCACCCTGTACACTTATTTCTGAGGGCTGAGAATTTGGCAGAACTGGATACCATCAATGGAAGACACTAGCAGCTCTCATGAAAGCATTTGTTTGAACACAGGGAAAACTTGTACCCCAAGGAAAATATGTATTTTCAGACATTCAAACATTACAATGTGCTTTCTGCAATCTTCATAGCAGTATTTCAGTTGCTCCACACTTTCCTCTTAGCACTAATTTATGGAAATCCAAGCTAGAGTAGAAACCATTTCAAAGGAAGAAATGTCTCTCAAGCACTTTTTCTCTGAGAAGGTGCACACTCATCAGAATAGGGAGGAATGATGAGAAAAATCAGCACCTTCAGGAAAAGTGGACACTTTCTGTAATAAAAGAGGTGATAAAAGGCTGGAATGCAAGGTTAGGTCTTTGAAAATTCAGCTGTGAACTCATCTTAAACCTTCTGGAGAATCTCAGGAACTTTACACAACGTGTACCAGAAACAAAACAAAAAATCCCTTCCTAATAGCAATATGAGACTAAAAAAATTAATCAGTGAGTTCCAGAAAGGGAGTGTTAACAGACAGACCACATTCACTTCATTCACTTTTTTTTTCCATGTCCTAAGTATTATTTCCTTCTATATTACAGAACATCTACCAGCTAATGAAAATACGGGAAACTGGACTTTATGATATAGCATGGTGATAAAATGAATTATATTTAAATGTCAATGGAATCTATGAAATAGAGCAAATTTGGAAGAAATCCATTCAATAATTTTAAAGTTGTGAATAATTAGCATGGCATTTTCAAATGCACTTAGTCAAATTCATGACCCAATTCTGCTCTACATTCTTTAATTTTAATTTTTGCGAAGCTATATGAGCCATGCAATACTACAGTAGTATTGGAATGCTGCAGCAGTAGGTGAGTCCTGCTGAAAAATTCCACCCTCAAATGAATGACTCCAGCAAAAGAATGGGACGTGGCAATTTGGGGCAGAATGAAGCCCATTCTTTCCAAAGGCCGCACTCCAGATTTTCATAAATGCAAACAAATGCAGTTTGACCTCAGGACTGACACAACGTACCTAATTCCAACTTGCTTAAGTTATATGGCAAGAAGAAGCTGGACTGGAGCTGAAAATAGAAATTAAACAACTTCCAAGGGAAAACTAAGATGCTGAAAAATATTTTGTCTGTATAAGCCAGTAATAACTGCAGATTATTTTGACATTGTCCTGTTAAGTTTCATGATGAACAGCCACAAATATACAAAGTGTGGCACAGAGAGCAAACACAGGTCTGGTCATAACCTACTTGCTATCAGATGCCACAAAGCTGCTTCTTTTTATAGCATCTCCTTCCATCTCACTGAATTCATCATATTTATCCCCAAATAAAAGAAATTATAGGGTTTTTTTTGCTGTGTTCAGAGAAGCACATGCTTCATCCAAGAGCCTCAGACATTCCAGTGTAAATTATTTGTACTTCTTGCTACAAAAAGTCTTGCTCCAGGACTTTGTGACAACACTGACTACCTGAGGGAAATCAAATTAACAGCAGCTGAGACAGAACTATTAAAGGCATGTTTTCCCCCATGTACAGTAGTCTGCTAATGTATCCACAGGCACAGAGAGTGAGGATAAAGCAAGGACATTTCTCTGAACCATCACTATCCTTCACATTACTGTCTGTTCTTGTGAGGGAGCTGTGGGTGCAGTGATATTGATAGGCACTGGGGTTCCTTAAGCCTCAACTCAAGCATGCAGATTTTACAGACATGCACACCATGAAGACAGTAGTGTCCAAAATAAATCAAGCAAGCTTTTTGCTTAAGACTACAGAGGTAACTGCAAGGTTGTTGCTTGTTCCCAGTGTAATGATGCAAGGAAGTGGTGCACCTAAAGCCTCTCGTCTGCCCTCATGCCCTCAGGAGGCACCATCCAGCCTCCAGAGAAGGAGATGGGCTTGGGATGGCACCCGGACTCTTCCTGCACAAACTGCCAGGGCAAGATGCTCCCAAAGGAGCTGTACTCATGCCCCTGCATTGACTCCTCCTGCTCAAAGAGGGAGATATCATCTCTGCTGTTTCCAGAGAAGGGCAAAGACACACACTAGCAAAATGCTCAGGGTGGCAGGGCCCACATTTGTTAACTGGGAATACCACTCTGAAATGGAGGCAGGAGACCACCACACTGTGCCCATGCTGCTCAGGCATTACCCAAGAGGTGAATGTGGCAGGGCTTGTTGTTGAACACCATGCTAGCAGCAGTAGAGACCTGACCAGGTCTCAGCTACGTCACAGGTTTGTTTTGTCAATTTAGGAATTCACACATTTACTTCCTCCCTCCCACTTCTCATCTGCTTTGTCTGCATAGCCTTCCGTGGTTTTAAGGTGGGTGTCATGTTTCTAGGTGCTCAGAGCAACTAAAATGTTGAGTACCTTTGACCTCCTAGCACTACTGCGACTGAATATTGACAACTGTTCAAGTAAGATTTTTATTCCATTTAAGGAATGGGAAAAATAACTGAGTTGAAAGAAAAATGCACTTTCCTTCAAAAGCCTCTTTAATCAGCCCCAGAATCTGAACCAATGCTGAGCATAAAGATTTAAATTCGGCTTAATGAAAACTGAATAGACCAAAAAACAACAAAAGAAGTGTCTTTACAAAAGGTATGGATTCGACCCAGCCAGTAAATAATTAAAGCTCCTCTCTGTTCCCTTCCGCTTTCTATTTTAAGGCTTTTCATTATATGGGATCAAAGTCAGCTCGAGTTGGAGAGAGTTAGACAAATCCATCACGGAGACAGAATGAATGTATGATCTCATCCCCTGTGACAGCAGCCCGACGGTACCACCTGTTTGAACTCGGCTCATACCACTTCT
>VZTI01001686.1:799412-832649 GCA_013397865.1 Struthidea cinerea | reverse complement strand
GCGAAAACCCTTAGCCCCTCCTTAACCCCGCACCCTGCATCACTCGCTGTTCTGCGTCGCGTCCCCTTTCACTCCGAGACACGGAGTGTCTTTTGTGCCGAGTCCCTGCCCCACAGCACTGCATGCGTCCCGGCAGCCCCTCCCCTCGTCCCTGGTTTCCCATTCCGGCACGGCATCCCCCAGCCTCTGCGTCCTGCGCGGTGTCATCCCTCCCTCCCCTCCACCCCGCAGCTCAGAGCCGCGGCCAAAAAAAGAGAGATGCCCCTTGCCCCAAGACCGCGCAGGGCCAGCCTGGCCCCAGGCAGTGTCAGCGCGGGGGGCGGTGCCTGCGCCGGGGAAAAGCCCAGGACCCATGGGGCGGAGGCAGCCCAGGACCGTGCGACCCGGCCCGCCCCGAGGGCAGCAGCAGCGCCGCGCGACACGGGAACGGCAGCGCGGAGGGCACGGGCGGCGGCGAGCGCGGGGCGCAGCCAGGTCGAGGGTCCGTGGGCATGCGGGGAGCAGCGGCGCCCGCAGGGCCGCACCGGAGGATCAACACAGAGCTGCACCCTCCCTTCCCCGTTCGGCGTCTGCACGGACCAGAAGTAAAACAAGCAGCAGCCGACAAGATGTCATCCCAGCAGAAGCTACATAAGCAGCTGCTGTATGAGAATACAACCAGCCGCCTCATCATTTTAAATTGTTTTACCATTTATTCTGTAGTATAAAAATTATGCCATTCCTTTTTCAATGTAATTTGAAAAGGGGGAGATGTGGGGTGTTCCCCCACCTTTACCCCTCCCCTAGTCCTGGCAACTCCCTCAGGCTCTCCCTATTGGTTCCTGTACCCCAACTCCATCCGTGTACGGCCCCTGAGCCCTGGGTAAAAAGCCCCTGCTCCCTGGCCACCGGGTCTCTCGGCCCCGGGGAGCTGGCTGGACAAGATGCGTCGAGAAAACCATGAGGGGCCGCCATGGGAGTCCCTTCTCTACCTCCTTCGCCATCACTGTGTTGTAGGGCTGACAGCTAAAGGAGCAAGGGTGTGGGGCCGTCCGGAATGGACTATGGGAGGACAGAATGGCTGCCTGCCCTAAGAAGTCGCAGCACAGCTCCTAGAGAAAGCTGCAGCTGCTAAGCTAAACCTAGCGCTTACAACAACTAAAAACAAGGGAAATCAAACATTTTTATTTTCTCAAAACGAAAAGAAAAAGAATACAATGAAGCCAGAAGAAAAAAATAACTAAGAGATATGAAAGACAAGTTTAACAGGGAGTTTAAAACTGACAGGCAAATTTAAAAGAGATTAAGGAAAATTCTGTTCTACCTTTTCAAACTTAAAATGTAAGTTTACCCTGTGGCGCTGTCTGCAGCATCATATAATTGGGACCAGAAAGGACTATTAAAACCAATATTCATTAGATTGGTAATGAATACCTGCATGTTCCCATTAGAAACTCATCTGTTTTAAAAAGAAAGAATATAATCCTTAATGAACCTTGCTTTTTTTAAGCAATAGAAGACAAACATTTATACTTCCTGACACAAACAATGATTAAGTGTCAGGGATTAAGACATCCCCCTTAAAGGGAATCTCCAGGGATTAAGAAAATCCCCCTCTTGTCACATTATTCCGTAACTGTCAGCTGGCCAGTTCCTGAGCCCTGTCAGGAACAATGTACTGGACCAGATCCAACACACCAATGTTTGGTTAACACTGAAGTTCAGTCAAGAGATTTCTGTCTACAATGCTTGTTTAAGGAAAAAGATTACAGCATTGTGAGTGCACCATAAAGCTTCGTGTTCTAAACCATTTTTTGCTCTGACTGCCACTAGCTAGCAGCACTTGAAGATGAAGGCAGCAAGCATACATCAACTCTACTTGGTTTGGTGTATAAAACCACTTCGGTCTAGATCTGGGTCAAGATACACTATTTCACTTCTTTGAGCTGCTTGATGTGTTCAACACAAACTTGACTTCGGGTCTGCCAATGCACCAGGCAGGCACATTTGCAGTTCCAGGAGTTGCAGGCTATTCTGGCTGATTAAACTTGCAACTACGCAGATGTAAGAGTCAAACTGTAAAGTTATTTCAGATATAAAAAAATCTCACTGCTGTGAAATTTATGCCATTTTTTTCTCAGTCTACTAAGAAGAAAACAAGCAGTTTGGCACTTCACTAGCTGAAAGAGCTATTTCAAAACATGCTCTAGATTAATACTGCATGGCAGGACCTTTTCCCAGTGAGAAAAGGCTCTCTGGGGATGAGTAGAGGCCCCAAACAACAATGTTCTCTTCGGTGACCTCATTAGCATCTGATGTGTCGGAACATCTTTAAATGTGTGATTTTCCCGTCTACCTTGAAATGGTCCTTCAGTCAAATTCATAAAATTACTTTCATTTGGTACCAGACAGCTAAATAAACCAATGTTATTCAGGCCCAACAGCTCTTCAAATGAAGGGGGAACAAAAAAAAGGCTGCAATAAAAAATTAGATTGGAAATGTTTTGATGCTTTATGTGGGAGTTAGCTGTATGCAGAATTGAACTGTATTTTCTTGGTTTAGCTGAACTAAGCTGTACTGACAAGAGCATGCTGAATTAGATCCGGTTGTAACCCGAGGTGAACCTGCAGGGTAAACCTTACGTCACTATATTGCTGCAGTTCTTTCTTTTTTCCACAAGCAAATGTGGCTCACTTCCGTCAGTCTCTGAAATGCCATATCGTGTGTGCTGGCCACAGGGTATAAGTCTAAACAGAGCATGTTTGGATTTATTCGCTTCAGGCCTCTGGGAATGGAACTGAGTTACTGGGAGAGACTGAAATAAGACTACAAAGGCACGAAGGAGGCAAATGTGAACGTAATGGGGTATTAGAATGCACCCTGTATTTAAAGACATTTACCCCCATTTCTGATTTGTACTTTTGGACTTTTGCCTATCCAAAGCAAAATCAACACAGTTGCTCTCTCAAAGCCATGTAGGGACAACTTGCCTTGCACTGTGGGGTAATTTGACCCTCGCAGGTGAGGATGCCCAAGCTCTTCCTGGCTACAGTATATTAAAAGTATTTAATTTCTACAGCACCATCCACACAACTTTGTAGGATAACGTACAACTCTCCTCCAAAAGCCTGACAACTCCTTAGCATGAAGGACAATGAGGACACATGGTACTTGGCATGACAATCCCCTCTGCCAAATTTCCATGACCACATCACTGCTTCAGAGACATAACTGAGCAGATAAAACTGCTTAAGTTCTACCTTACAGCCAGACCTCCAAAACCTGCTCCGTGTTCCACCTTCAGACATGTTGCTAAGCACAAAACTACTCTGTCTTTGGCAGAGCCAGCTGGAAGTCTCGGTGGCACAAGGTAGGTGGGCACATAACCCTCTACTATCTCAGTGCCTGATGGCTCCTTTCTTGCTAGCTTTATCCCTGACTTCCTGTGGCACGGCAGACCACACAGGAGCCCTCCCTGAATTGATCCATATACTTAGAGGAAAAGCAACTCTATTTGCAGTTGCACTAGGTAGGTAACAGAGAGACCACTGTCTACCACACAAGCTCTTTACCTGCAGCCCTGGAAGGAGTCCCTCTGCCTGCTCAGTTGGAATGGCAGGACACTGTAAAATGGAAGACAAATCATTCAGCGTACACCACTTTCTGACTGCAAAACCTGGGTTGTAATCCATGGACTGATACACCTTCTGCCTTCAGAATAATAAAACAAGGCAGCTGGTGAGCAGGGGTGGTGCAGCAAGGACAGGGCCCAGCCCGCAGCCACCAAGCACATTTACAAATAATGATCACCCCACAGAACTAGCAATTATCTTGCTCCAAATTAAGGATGATATCTCAGACATTTTCTTTACTTGAAAAACATTTTCCTGTTTTCTCTACACTGGCAGTGGACTACACAGAGTCTACTCTGGGGATCTTCCACATTGCCAGGAATTATCTTGCTACTGTAGGTTTTTCCTTTATAAGAGCTATGGTGCTAAATGTTATTTTCAAACAGTGTATAATCATTCTTTAAAAGAAATTCAGGTACATGACCTTGATAATGATTTTTCTCCAGCTCATATGCAATGGAGATGTTCTGGAGACACCATGATTTTGCTTAATAAAAATATAAATCTCCATATAATTTCATCACTTCAGGCCTTGAATAACTGGAAATCCTCCTCCTACATAATTTGTCATGATTTCCTCTCTTTGAGTTCAATGCAAGAAGTGCACAGCTAAATTATGCAGGACTATAAACTTACATAACTGTTTGTAAGACAGAAGAACATAAAAAATAAAGGAGCTTTAATAGCTACGAATACAGAGAAGTCCAACACAGAACTGAGGAAAAAATGATTTATCATTTGTTCTTCAGGTAGACAGATTTACTACTATTTAATTAGTATAAACAGAAGTAAATCTGAGAATATACTATCATTCCCTTAGACATACGGAAACCAAGAGCTGGCAGAGCTAATTATGAAGCAGCTACTTGAACAAACATCAGTAGAATATGTAGAAAGGTGTATTTACATTAAGAGATGACCTATCTCTTGCCTTAGTTTCCCCTTTTGAACAGCAGTGGTGTGACGGAGGAAGCACCAAAGGGGATGCACCCACATGGCTCACTGATATCACTTGCACACAGTCTGGAGTATCAGACATCCACAGCAAGCATGTGTAATTCCTTTTACTGCCTACCTACCAGAAGGTTCATCAATAGTCTACCCTTTATGCCTTTTGGTAGTTCGCATTCTCCTTTTCTTGGAGCAGAGAGAGTCTCGCATTACCCAGGCAGCCTTCTACTCTCAATGCAAAAATCTGGAGGGAAATAAAATCCATCAATCTTCTGCTCGGTTTATTAAATCTCTCTCACACTGTTCATCATTCCCTGTGGCCCTGCAACTCGAGCTCTTTGGCTCTCTGCTTGTGGGGCTCTTTAATCCTTTAGCTTTCTATCTGGATGGCTGTGGGCACAATTTGCCCAACCCCAGTCTCTTTTTCTAGTCCCTGATAAGGATCTTTGCTCTCACTTGTGGTCTCTCCTGCCTCTGCTGAAACAGCAAAAAGCCTTTTACAAGGTCATGTGTAAACACACCTTATAGTCAGGTGTTCTTTGGCTTACAATGAAAACCGCAGGACAGCACAAATGAACCTGAAAGGGTTCAGGATGCAAGGTACTGTTGTAAAAATTGTACTTGGATACAACCAGAAATGGGGATGAAAAGTGGATTCATTAGCAAATGACAGCTTTTCAGCATACTCCCAAGCACGTGCATTTGGAAATTCTTGCTGCTGTTCCTCATGCAGATTATAGTTTGCAGCTCCCTTGCACTGTTCTCCCATTAGGTGTGTGAATGAAGCATAGAAACAATTTGTTTTATCGCCTCCACGCTCACAAAAGAATTAAATTAAAAATAGCAGTATGGCATCACATTTAACAGGGCAGTAAAATAGGACTATAATGGCTGCAGGCTTGCTCCTTCCCTCCTATAGCAAATCCTGTAATGGGAGGGAGGTTGCAGCTCTGCTTGGGATCCTTCTACCAGATTTTGCCCTGAGAAAAGGTTTGTTGAGAGGGAAGTCACTGTGGCGTAAGTGCCAAAACCCGTGCCTGTACTGTCGGTCCTCAGGCCATTTGGTTGGAGGAGCTGATGATCTGCTTTTCTGTTCCATCTTGCTGGCAGCCCTTTTCCACGGTGATGCTCTTCTAGACAGACCTGCCAGCCAAGCATCATGGGGGTCTATTTTGTTGACAAAGTTTCTCAATTTATAGGAGCTTTACTGCAAACCTAATACGGGTTGCTATTTTTTAATTTTTACTTCCCCAAGGGCAGGCAGTGGTACCAATATCCACAGTTTGCCCATTCCTTCCCTATCCTACAAGATGTTGCAAGTCTGCATCTCAGGATGCTGAGGGGCTAACAAAATAGCAGGTCATGGCTTTTACTGCTGACATCCATTTGATACAACCACATTTTTTCAAAACCACTGGGCATGAATCAGGTCCATGGAAAACTGCAAACAATAATCTGAGCTTTAGAAACCAAGAGACTCAAGATGTCTGCATTATGCAAGTAATACTCAGCTAACAAAGCTCTCCACTTGCTCCCTAAAATACATGACATTGTGCTTACTGTGGGGTTTCCAAAATGCACAAAAATACTTATCTGCATATCTTAAACCACTATCAAATCTAAGATGAAGGTTACTGGGGCTAAAATAAGGGGTAGAAACAACCTGTATAGCAATTTGGTGTTTGGGCTTATTTAAATTTAACGCTTTATACTTAGGGATATATTTGGCCCCTGGTATTTAAGGATTTTCTCCACAGAACACTCTGTAAGTCCTACAAGGAATGTATGTGTGCCGTTTCCATCACTGTTACTGGATTTATGGGCGAACTGAGATACACCCCTGGGTTCACAACTCCAGCACAAAAGCCCTTGGCTTCACAGAAGACAACTAACGTGCAAAGGAGTATCAAGGACAGAAGAGCTACCCAGAGATACTTGTCTGCAGCCTTTCAAAACAGCACTTGGAGGAGGTGTTTGCCATCTGCAAAGAGACTGTCACAGAGGAAGATTTGGGAGCAGGCTAGGGGCTGGATCATGGGACCCAGCAGTCCACAGGTTCTGGGCAAAGCATTCCCAACAGCAGCTGACTCCAACCATGAAATCAGCAGTGGAAGAGCCAAGCCAAAGTATTAAATCTCTTCTAGCCCTTGGTCAGTGATCTGCTCAAGTATTACTCTGCACAAATTTTGCCATGCAGGAGTGGTGACCCTGTCTGAAAATTTCATCTATGGGGTAGGAAAACCATTTAAGGTACTTCCTACAGTTTTATGCACAAATGCCTAGAGCTTTTCCATCTAATACATACATAAATTAAACTTCTGTGAGTTTTGTTACTAGAAAAAAACCCTGCGAAACAATCAGGTTTTCCTAATGCTTCTGCCACATGCAGAGTAAGCACTGTTGTGAAAGCTCTGTGCTCAGAATGTGTTAATTGCCAGGTCCCAGGAGCATTCCCTTTAGCCCACTCCACATCTTCCTATCTGACAGCCTTTACCATACTGTGATGAGAGTCACAGACCTGTATTTTGAAAGTCCATTATTGCTGTTTAAGTTTATAACATAATCATTAAAGTTATTTCTTAATAAAATTCTGATGTGGCTTACTACAATTCTGCATCAGTAGTAAGTACCTATTTACCCTTAAATTATTTTGAAAATACTTTTCATATGATTAAACCAGGTCCTTTTCACTAGAATACAAGTATTTTTCACTTAAAAGATAATGAAGATGGCAATTAGAGATTTATTCTATCCTATATCCTAAAACCTTCTCAGCTGCCGTTTATTAAAAAAATATTATGAAGAAGCCAAAGAACACTACAAATTCAACCCTTTAGTGCTCTGTTTTACATCTCTGTTGGACAAACAGCACCAGGACACGAAAGCCATTAACCTCTTTTGTTGAGGGTCATTGCATTTATGACATGACCGAAGTACCAGCATACACTTAATTGTAAAGGCTGTTTGCACATAAAATAACCAAATGATCAAACTAAAATAGCTTCCCAAGCTCTGCATCTGTAGTCTATACATTGCCACACAACTCTCAAGAACTTGCATGTCAACTTCCTAGTAAGAGTTCAGAATAGTTTTCAAATTCACAGAAGTTTAGAGAAAGGAAGTGAGTAGGTAATGAAATGAAAATATGACACTTTATTAGTATGCGACAGAATTAGTTTCTTCCTTTGTCAAAAGGGTTTGTTTTTCTCTATACACCCAGGTTGGGAACTGCTTTTATTGTTCCACTGAGCTGTTCACCGGTATATCAAGAAGAAATTTTCCAGGGGCAAACTAAGAGAGCAAATTACTTTATAAGCAATTTTTCCTGAACCATTTTGTATTTTACGTTGTAGATAAACATGTCTTCACAACTGCTCTTCTCAGTTTGACCCTTTCCCTCATACCTCCAATGATGTCATTGTCCTGTATCTTAATTTCTTACTGCTCTGAGGTCACAGATTTTTACTACCCGACTGTACCACAGGATCTATCTGAGGATCAAGACGTGACATCAGAACATGACAGCTATGTCTCCTGGTTAGAAATGTCAGCTCTCTACAGTCTTGCAGACATTTCTGCTGCTTTTGTTGACTTTTTACTGTTTTCTCAGAGCTACTGAATTATTCATCTGTCAACGTAAATGTAGAGTTCACCATATAAATATGCAAAGTCACCATTTTAGAGCAGACGTCCAAAGACAAATTCATATAAAGGCTTTTTATAGATCATTAAACCTACACAGCAAAAGACACACTATACCACAAACATGGCACTATATAGTAGGACTCAAGTTGAATGTAAACTCTGAGTAGAGCAGTATTCAGCCTACTCTCTGCTATGTTACTTTTTACAGTAAGGCTTCCATTCTGATTTGCAAAGCCAGTTCCTGCTTCTTGCCTCAGTTGATACAATCCCAAAAGTGACGTTCATCTAAACAAACCTGTCTATGAGACTGCGTCAGAAAACTTACTTTCCCTGTACTAATATTTGCTTTTAACGCAGAGCAGCTACTTCCTCCCAGGTATTTTCAACTTGGACCTATCACTTGGCAAGAAGTCTACAGATCTGAGTGAGACACCATTAAGGTAGAACTAAATACTCCCAAAATACCCAGTTAGTATTTTTACCTTTACAGATCCTGTTAGGACTGCTAAATATAGGGAATTTCCATATGTTCTGCTCCCCTAGACATCAGTGAGAATAAAGGGGACAAAAGACTAATTTGTCAGTGCTTAATTTACTACATGAATTTTATGCATGGTCAGTTATACTACACAAAATAATCCTAATGCTGGTTCATGCATTTTGCAGTCAGCTTTATCAGATAAAGTCTGAAGATTCAATTAAAATTTAAAAAGAACAATTACCTTTTAAAAAACAGCTTGAACAAAAGGAACAGATTCATCACTCAGTGGCAGTAAGATCATATACTAGGTAAAGACAGCCTGAGCAGCTAAGCTATGGAAAAACCTCTTCAAACACTCAACATTTGACTGCAGTTCTCATAATATATTCACAGTAACCCTAGCAATGCCAACTTGAGCAAATATTGGGGCAAACCCAAAAGACTGATTTGGTTTTGATTGTCATTTTACTCCATTTTACAGAATAAAATGGTACACTGGCTCTTGAAAAGGAGCTAAGAAAGTATACTAGGATTTATTATCTCAGAAGGCAGTGTCTCCCTTCCATTACCTGCAAGTAACCTGGCAAAGACAGAAGTTAGGATGCCAGTTTATATTAACTGTATGATCTGTATGATCATCTTTTGTCTTGCTGCCCTCATGTCTTCCCTGGATATTTAGACAAGGAACACTGAATATACCAAAACAACAGGAGATGCCATTTGCAGTCTTCTCACTGACTTCAAAGGCCTGATAAGCTGGCCATTTGATATGCAAACATTTCAAGAAGTGAGACATACTGTTGAGCAAAGAGCAGAGCCGTGTTTGCCATCCTACTCTCTGCATTGTAGGTATTTATTTCATTCTCCATAGTCACAACTACAGAACGTGTTCTGTAAAATCAAGTTCTATTTATGCTCTTGCCCTCATTTAGCCTCAGAAAACATTTCCGTTTCAAAATCCTTGAGTTCTACTGTAAGCATTTCCTAGGGTAATACTATCATATAAAACACTGTCACTTCCTGGAAAAGAATGACAGATCCTTAACAAAACAGACAAACTAAAAATTTCAGAACAAGCTCTCTATACCTGCTATACCAGCTGGCATCCAGGGTAAGATATCATGGCTAAAATTTTGTTCCAAGCAGAAGAAGGAGTTTTGTGAACTGGAATTACATAAGGAGCTCAGCAGAAAGAGAACTGGCAGTTAGGACAAGGTCAGTGCAGCACAGTCCAAGTCCAAGAGAGAGTGAAAAGAGATGGATGCTGGAAGCATGCAAGCTGTCTGGAAGCTGTTCACGTGATCGAAAGTTTGCAAGGAAATTCATGACGGCAAATTTCACAGCAGAAGGGTGGATACAAGACTTGCTCTTAAGTATGTGTACTTAAGAGCAAGGTACTGTGAAGCCGCACGTTTAAGCCAGATTTTATTCCTGAATGCAGAATCCAGCACCACAAACCTGTTGTGAGTTATTTCCACTTAAGAATCACTTTTTTCATTAAACTGATACCCACTGAAAGTAGGTTTTAAGTGTAGTCAGGTGAATGAGTGTCTGATGAGTTCTGATACAACCAGAGCTAAGCTACTGTCTCTTATCTGATGTAACAATGATCATCTGAATGCAAAGCAGAAAAGCGTACCTTAAACCACCATCTTGTACCACACACTTGTGATGAGTAGCTCTTCATCCATTTCAGGGCAGAACTGCAAGGCAGCACAAGCCAACGCTGTCTTTGTTTAAAGTTTGTGCTGAAACAGCTTGGGGAAGCTCACACAGGACTCTAAGTTCCATTGGGAAAATTACTGAAAATTCTTCAGCTGTCTGCAGTATCCTACCAATCGTCCAGATAAACTAGAAAACTCAAACCAAAACTGACGTCTACATGACGTTTACTTTAACTCTGTCTACTTAATTCAGGTCAGTGCAACCATCATTTTTACAAAGTGGCTTAGGAAATCAACTTCCAGCTCACGTGAAGCTTTTAGCTGTTGTTTGTAATTACTTCTGGAGCTCTTGCAAAGTCGTGTTGCTCTAAAATGAACCAATTTTAGCAGTTTTATTGCCTTACTCCTACTAAATACAGGCCTGTATAGGGTAAGTTTTACCTGTTCATCTACATGTATAGTAGCTGAAAATAAACAAGACACGTTTGCAGGGTGCAAGGCTTAAGTTTCAAAGTGAGAACATGGGAAAATGCACAGAAGACAGCAGTTGGAGCAATGAAATGAAGTTAATAAAAGAAAAAATAATATCAGGAAATTAGTATCTTTCTTAACAGCAGATCTGTTAATGCTCTGGAACATTTTCCTGAGGGAAGCAGTGGGAGCTCCGTTACTTTGATAATTTAAAATTAGACTGACAAAAAAGTAGCAAATGTACAGCACAATAAAGAATAATTCCATACAGGAAGGGGAATGAAGTAGGTGACTAATAAGTCTTTCTTTCTAACAGCTATGAATCATACAAGTGCAGCGGTGGCTTGTACAGAAACTGGAGTTTCTATACACAGATGGTAATGCAACCTGGTAGCTTTCACAGGGTACTTGTTGGTAATGGTTGGAGGATCCAATTCTTCATAGACTACAAACCATAAATACACATTATTAGACTATCTGCCTAAATCCTACAGAGACTTCATACGGCATGCTTTACTTACCACCCCCTGTCCCCCAAACAACAAAAGCAATGCCAGTTTCATTATGGCATGCATGCTCATTTTGCTGGGACGGAATGTCCTTAGCTAAAAGCTACGGGAGCTACTTTATGAACTCAGGGTTTTACATGTAACCAGCGGTAAGAATTTTTGGTCTCAGGTCACACCATGTTTTACTTGAGTTCAATTAATTCTCTATTTGAAGGCATATTTAAGACAAACATTTGATCTGTTGAGTACAAGTTCGGTATTTCCTGATAGAAGCTGAGAGAAAGAATGAAACACAGGCTTTTTATTTGATCCTTCTGTTTTCCAATATTTTCTCAAGTACTGTAGACAGACAAGTGTTATTTGAACTAATCTTTCCAGGCCGAGCTGTTTGACCCACGTGCTTCGTTGCCACTATGTGACATCAAGCCATTACAAGAGTTGTGCTGTGACAGTGACATGCTGCTCAGAGCACAGACTGGGGGTTAAACACTCACCACTGCAGCAGTAGTCTGCAAATCAAAAGAGGGGGAAAGTAACACCATAAAATATATATAGGACGGTATCTTGGATAAACCTGAACACGATGTGCCTTAATTTTTGTAAAAAGCGAGACTGTCCATAAAAAAGGGTACTGTAAAGCATTTTTTGTCAAGGATCACAGAAAGTGAAACTTACTGTGGTGCCTATTCTGCTTGTTAAATAATTATGTCCAACTACAAATTTGCAAACAACATATCTGAGAACAAAGACAGCAATTTCCCACAAACCATTAAGGAATTAGGAAGAGTAGGAGAATATATTCAAATATTTTTAAATCTTGCATTTCACCATTTTTGGAAAAAAAATGCTCATTAAAAAAAAACCAAACCAAACAACCAACCTCCACACTTCTTCAAAGATCCTGTCATTGGAGCAGGCTGAGGATGGTCTATGACACATGTTGTCTTGATGGAAAGTAGCTTAACAGGAGAAGAGGAGCAACAAGTGCTACTTACTGCACTTTGGAAACCATCTTTTTCCTTTGCTGGCAGGTTACTTTGCCTTTGCAGTCTCTTCCCAAAGAGTCTAAGCTGTCTGGAATATTATTTTCCAATCAGCATGAGTGGCTGTGCCTGCATGTCACTGTTCAAACAACTTCATGATCAGAAAATGATACAGTCAGGTTTGGTACTGGAATCAGCTTAGATGAAGCAGAGATAATACTGTGGATGCAATATAGCCTAAAGTATAAAATTCTGGTTTTCTTTATCACAGGAAAAACCTACCAGCATACAGTAACTAAAAAATAGTCCTTTCCTTCTTGCATTCTCACAGTAGCACAGGAAAACTGAACACAAAAA
Source organism: Struthidea cinerea (assembly GCA_013397865.1). Lineage (NCBI taxonomy): Eukaryota > Metazoa > Chordata > Aves > Passeriformes > Corcoracidae > Struthidea > Struthidea cinerea. Next base: position 819,976 of record VZTI01001686.1, on the reverse strand, counting down.
ATCAGTAGTCCACCAAAGATATTTACCCACATAAGACTTTGGTGGAAATCCACTGCAATGCAAACAGCAATCTAGATTTATAAAGCAAACACTTCCAGTCCCAGAAGGCAATCACTTCTCACATAGGGCATTGGCCAGAGTCAATTGGGTTCCTTCATCTAATTAGAACAAAAAGTCATGGACTGGAGAATTGAGGTTTGATGCAACTACATGTCTTGGAAGACAGTCAGTTGAAGGACCATTTCTAATGTGTGCACAGCACAGTCAATGAAACTATAAACATTACTGTCTGAAAATACTTTGATTTTCAGTGAAAGCTGTATGAATTGTTCCTATTTTTTTTCCACTTTTCAAAATAGTTGCCTTCAAAACATGCTTTGTTTTTTTTCCTCTTTTTAACTACTATGTCTGAAGAAGGGGTAAAGCTAAAATAAAGGAAGACAGGAAGCAAAACAAAAGTGAAAATCTGGAAAGGCACAAACTGAAAAAAACCAAAACACTCTTCTTGATGTCCTATCACCCCAAGTGCTGCTGAACTTCATCTCAGAAGGAAAGTTATGGCTGACTGGCACTAACTGTTGAAGAGAGTGCTTTGTTGTCTTCCTACAGCACAGGGAACCAGGACCCTGGGATGCTGGGCTGGTGACCAAATCCACAGGGTGATCCTGACAGGTAAATGAGGCAAAGAGCAGGGTGGGGTTAGGATGGGTGAAAAGGAGGGTGAGGATGAGGAAGTGTGATCATGAGAGCTCTCACACCAGCAGCTGCAGTCCTTAAAGGCCCCCCTTCAGGTGAACTGTGGACTTCTGCTGTACACACAAGCACACCAGGACAATTTTACATGTGCAAGATGGTGAGTACCTGTTGCAAATGAGTGTTTTAGGGTGAGTCACTTAAAAAACCTGGGAAGGGAAGGGATCTATGACCACAATATCTCTATGAGATCTAAACACTCCTTTAATTCTTTTGCCATAGCAGGACCTGCAAATGCCCCAGCATTTCCTAGTACTGTCTGATGTCATTATCACGCTAAAGAAGATAAGGAAATGTCACATGTATCAACAATATTTCTTTAAAAAAAATCAGGCCTGCACAAAGCAAATAAGCAGCACAGAATGGGTGAAAACAAGCGAAATCTAAGTCTGACCTCAGTGGCATAACCCACTGACTTCAGACAGCCTTCAGACACGAGCTGTCACAAAAGTGACAAAGCAAGTTCTAGTGATTAACACCACGAAGTGTATTACTTCTACATTATTAACCTTGCATATTTTGCTACTGTGAGCTGGAAAACACAGGGAAACTCTCAAGTGTCAGAAGCACTGATACCCTTCTTACACTTATATTTCTGACACTGATTATCTGATCATAGCTTTTTCCTACATGAACAGCTTCCAAGGTACTGATTCCAGGATCACTCAGACTCACGTTGTTTTATCGATGTGAGTAATCCCAGATGTTCAGTGCAGTTCCTTACATTAATAAGGACACACAACTCTCAAGTGGTTGTAGGATCAGAGCCTTCGGGTTGTGAATAGTCATTGGCTTTTCTGCCATTAACAGGTCATTGATGAACTGCAGTTCCCTTCACATCTGACAGATGGATATTAAGGTACACATCTATCACTGTCATTTTTCTCTTGCAACTTTCTAAAATGCAGAATCACACTCAAAAAGCAATCAATAGCAATCCAGTTGCAAGCACCTCTAATGAAGCGCAGCAGAAACAATTTGGCTATTAGATTTTCATCTGAAAGGTCTCAGAAAAAACATTTCTCAGCTCCACTTTATCTGCCCAAAAAGAAGATCAAGGTGTTTATTCCAGGATTTGAGCCAGTGAGGATAGACACATGCACTGAACTGCCTACAGCAAGAAACTCCACTGTTTAGGATAGCACAGCTCTTTGCATAAAGTTATTGCTGCCATAGCTTGCTTGTCCTGCTCACATCTGTTCTTCAATATATATGTCCACAGCTCTAATTATTATAAGTAATTATAGCTGAAAGGACAATGGTAACTATCAATTCTTAAAAGTATTTCTAAAGGGAAATAAAGAAAACTTTTTTGAAAATTGAAAGCCTCTACTAGGATACCTGTCAATGTATCTGCTATATTTTTAATTAATGTTTGTGAATACTGATAGATTGGTAATGATATAGGTCAAGTTTGCACTAAACTCTTCCACACTACTCCCACCATGCATGGCAGCTCTTCTTGTTCCTTGACTCCTAATCCATCCTCAGCAAAGTCTGGAAGTCACAGCAGCTTTATATTTTGTGAAATACTGAAGAACATGATCAATTAGAAGTACTTCCTCCTGCTGTGGGAGCAAAAGATAAAGGCAGAATGAAACCCAGCACACCAGCTGACTGAACCTGTTTTCAGCTTTTCTTTCTTGAATAACACTTTCAAACACACATCATAACTCTGCAATGCAAACCATCCCATTCACAACATAACTCATGAGGAAGAGCTAGCAGTGATTTTTCACTTGCTTTCTAAAACATGATTATTACTTTTTGGTTTTGGATGCTGAGTGAACAACCAATGCTGCGTGAAAACCAACATGATTCCCATTTTACGATACACACGCTAGAAGAGAAAGGAATAAAACCACACAATACTTTTCAACAAAAGTATGAAAAACACTAGTAAGCATATGCCGATGTACATTGGCTTGTATCTCCAGCACCCCAACTGAAAATCCATTATCTTTGCTCATAAAGTAGATTTGTGCACTTGCCTTGCACTTTTTACAATCAATTAATTCAGACTAAGGAATACTACTGCATAGGCCACTCTAATCCAAACTCCTACTCCTAAGTGGTAAAAATTACTTTATTAAGCCCTAGACATCAAACAGGTCTATGGTATAAGCAGTACTGAAATGTTTCAGATGAGCTTGTTTGGTGCCTGATCTAATTCCAGATTTTCAAAAAATTTTAATACTAATTTTATTTTCAAAAGAAAATGGAGAGTATCAACACAAATCACCCTGAAATGACAGTAGTGGCTCAAAAAGCGCCACTATTCTGAAGGTTGGTAGTGTTGCAACAGGGCTTCAGAACTCCATCTCCCTTGTGTAAAAGCCAGCAAGAGGCTGAAGCCCGAAGTTTCTGAGCTCATACTTTCAATTCACCACTAAAACTCTCACAGAAACTGTTTTATTTACATGGCAGCAAGGCAACGAAGCACCATCTTATCCAAACAATCGAGTTTCATCAAAAAAACCAAAAAACACTTTTCCAAGTATGCAGTAGCAGATTGAACAGCTCCAAGAAGCACCTGCCATGTCAAGCATCTGAAGAACCATTGAGAAGCAACTCTCCGAAAGCTTCAGGTACCTCCCATTCAGAGAGAGGTGAGGGTAGAGAGAGAGGTACTTCTAGCAGTGGGAGACTGGGAGCAATCCAACAGCAAACTCTTCTCCTGGCACCACTGTGAGACAGCACATGGCTTAAAAAGGCAGCAGCACCCATGTACAGGTTTCCATATGGGAAGTGGCAAGATTCTTACGAAAATGGCTTGTTTTTAATAAAAGGGCTTGCAATGGCCCAAAACAAGACACAACAGTAGCCACCCAGAAAAGCAAAATAGAAAGGAGAAAAAAGAATGTCAGATCTCATTTTAAAAAGAAACACTTGTTAAATCTAGATTTAATGAAAACACAGAGAAACCACACGCATGTGGCAAATCTTTCAAATTTATTTTGCCGATCACATTCGGCGGCAGAAGAAACACCAGTCCCCAAACTGAATGAAACCAAAACCTTCAGTTGCAGGAAACTGACAGTTAAAACAAAAGCCAAAATTAAATGAGCTGCCCTTCGACATACTTTGCAGCCATCAAAAGCTTTCAATGTATTTATCAGTCTTTTCTTCTGCAGCTGAAATTTTGCTTTTCAGCTTGCTTTAATCCTATCTTTATAGAAACCCCTTCTTGGATCTTAATTGCTCTCATCCTACTTTCAACTCACATTTTGTGTTGCCCTGGAAGAAAAATTGCTTGTTTAATGAGAAGAACCACAAAAGGATTTTAGCCTATTCTAAAACAACATTGAACTATTCCTACCTTACTTTCATGAAATGCCTTTACAAAGGTCATTTAAAAAAGTATGTCAAAGGAAAGCCAGTCCATCAAAGAAAATGCTAATAGACATACAGGCAGAATATTAAGATTGCACAAATGACCACATTCTCTCCTGTTTATGTGTATTTGCATGCATTCACTCACTCATTCAGCGATTCTCTGCTGCAGCTTCATGACTTAAAGGTAAATTCAGTGCTACAAGGATTACTGGAGGATTGGGAGATTTCATCACCCAGGAGGTGAGGCCAAGGAAAGGATGTGGGTGGGTCGCATCATGCACGGGGCAGGGAACAGATTTTTTTTCTGGGATTCCACACAGTCTCCTCAGCTAGAAGGTGGGGGCCAGGCTTGAAAGCCTGTCAGAGACCATCAGACCCGGAGAGTACTGATGAGGTGTTCTTGGCATCTGGGGGAGGTCTGCAGCTCATCCTGCCTTGCAGAAAGGTTCAGCAGCTGTGGTGTGGGTAGGGTCATTAGTAATGCTGCATTCATGACTCATCTGTGGCTTATTCCTTAAATACACAAAAAGAGGCAGGAATTTTTGTTTCACTGGGCTTCAAGTTGGTCAGAGCCTTCAACATAAATCTGTGTATTAGTCTGCAAGGAAATTTATCATCTGACCTTGACATGTTTCTTCCACTTTGAGAAAGAATACTGGTTCCATAGTTCCCTGCTTGTAGGAACAGGGAATGCATCTCAGGAGAAGCCTTCACAACAAGGGTATTTCCCAGTTACAACCCATGCAAACAAAGACTAAGAGAGTCTTGGAAGAGACTTGGTCAGGACAACAAAACCAAACAGCAGGAATTTTAGCACAGAAGTGCTTTAACTTGAGCTGAAAACTGAAATCTTCCATCAGCAAAATCAAATGAAGTACTTCATTAAAAGCCAAGTTTAATTCATGCAGAGAAAATGCATCACTTTCAAAACAGACTCAGTGTTTTTGTTTTGGGATAAGCTGTGTCTCTCCGGGCTGCTGGAGGACCTCAGCGGATTTCTAATTTTGGTGTCTTGTAGACTGGACTATGGAGCTGCTTTTGGACAGCAAAATACAACCTCCCCACTGGGCACAGAAGCTGCATAGTGATGACATGCCAAGAAAAAAGTATCTTCAGCCTGGGAAACCTGACACAGCAGGAGACGGGAGAAAGGATGAAGGGCTGCAGTAGCTCAGGAAGGAAAAATAGTAAGTTCAGACTGAGGTATAGAAAACAATGAATTTGGCAACATTAAAATCATTTGATCATGAATTTTTTAATGAAACATTTTAAAATATCTGAATGGGAAGTTTTGGGTTTGGCTACAGTTTTTTGTCAATCAGTTGTTTATGCAGAAAGCAAAAGCTTTTTGCAAAACATTCCACAGCACTGAAGATTACCTTTTTCTTTCTTTTTTCAGTCATGTCAATTTTCTGCTTTTTTAATCAAATTCTATATAAGCTGTGCTAGAATAAAGAGAGGCACAATGAAGTTTCTCTTTGTATTCAGTGATAGAACAGAATAAAATTTGGACTGGTCTGTTCAGATGCTTCTTAGACCACTTACAAAGTAGTGGTTTATTTCAGTATCACATGTCTAAAATTCACTAGTACTGAATATTAAATCACATATTTTTACAATAGGGAAAAACTTCCTGATTTATTCTCTGTGAAAACCCACAAAAATAAACAATGTAAGTCAGACCTGATTTTAAATCCGGATGTTATTAGACTCACTGGTATCGCTGTTAATTGTCTAAAATATGAGTAGTACCTCAAAAATCTATTTCTGATCTTTTTCAAAGATAAGACATGGCAAATTTTGGGGTTTTTCCCCCTCCCCTAACAATGTGGGTTTGGTTCTTTAAAGCTCTGTGTTTTGTATGTGTTTTTCTTCCTCTCTTTTCATAACAGCTGCTTTTTTCTTCGCCTCGCTTTTGAGAACAGGCTATGCAATTTTTAGAAAATAAGCACTGCAAATGAATCACCAAATGATAGTAGTTAAGCTCCAGCCATTGTGGATGCTGCTGCTGAGGAGGAGCACAAGGGTTTGCTCAGGAGCACGCAGTGTATGGGTGGATGACCTTTGGCACGGGCTGTGCAGGCTCAGGAGGTGCTTCTCCTGCAGGGGATGTCCAGGCTCTCAGGAGGTGCCTCTCCTACAGTCCCTGCACATGGAGAGCATCGCGCAGAGAGGCACAAAGCAGATGAGAGCATCGTTCACTGACACGTGCTTGTGTTGACTTCTGGTCAACACAAACTTCAGCAGCACCAAAATACCCGCAGGGAAAGAACGCTGCCATCTGGAAGAAGCCCAGTGAAGTTACCCCCTGGCTCCTCAGGAGCCTTGCAGGGGTGTGAAAAGCAAGGTCACAATTAATTCAGCTGGGATTGCACGGAAACACTGTGCAATGGATTCCTTTCAACTCCACTAATATCCTCTCATGGAAAGGGGATTGTGGAGACTTTTTGCAGACACAAACCTCTCCTTGTACGTTTTACAACCAAATCCCGTATCTGGATTTAGCTCAGCATAAGCTAACATAATCTTGAAGTCCTGGTGTATGCAGCAAAGCTAAAAAAAATCTTATTATGGCAGTAAAATCATGGCTGAGGTAAATATATTCTGTGTCTCTACTTTCAGACGTTTGCAGCCTTCTGAAAAATAGTGTCCTTTGGTCCAAAGATTTCTTGTCGTGTCAGTTCAAGACTACTAAAAACAAACAAGAAAAAATGTTTGCCACTTATTTTTGATCATCTGAAGTGCTCAGATAGGAAAATAAAAGAGGAAGTAAGTGTACAAAACATGGAAGGACATAACTTCTTATCATGCGGCCTTGAAGCCTTCCCTCTGCACCCAGGGGCTAACTTGGCAGCTCAGGCATGCTAAACCACCTGGGATTGCACACAGAAATTCCCACAGAAAGTCAGCTCTAATATCAGCTCCCAAAGTTTTCACGATATCATTTTTTCCTACTTGTGCTGCAAAAGTTAAAAAGGAGGTGAACTGATAGGAATAGAAATATTTGTTATTTGACAATGTTATTAAATACACTTAAGTCTGATGAAACCAGATCATTACTTTTAGCAGTGACCAGTGTTATCTGGGAATGCAGTAGTTAAATACTATGGAAGACAAGTTTATATGGCTGTAAATAAAACAACGGATGAACTCCCACCTCTTTGGAACTTAAAGCCCCACAGTGAGACACTGGCTGACTTATGGGCTGACTTAATATACTCGTCAGAAACGGGAAAGGTGTTCATCCTCAGTCAGGTCACTGAGAAGAAGAGAACGACTCTTGGTGTTCAAAATATTCCCCTCTACTGCAACAAGTCTCTCTGGGATTAATGCCGGCATGGACTCCACACCATTGGAAAGGGACTCTGACCACTGCAATCCATGTTCTTAGGACTTTGACTTACTTGTTGCTGTTGTGTTTTTGTGATCCACTCTACAAATAATTCCAAAAAGCCTGTTGTTCATTCCTTACTTTTTTTTTTTTTGGCGTAACCACTGGCTCCTCCCTCGCCAACTCTTCCCAGTATGCTAAGAAATCCTGTCAGCTCGCCTTTGCAGACATGCATGTTTGTATATATTCAGGCACTTATTTCCCTTCTCTGGTGCAGGTGCAGTTTGATCCTGCCCCAGTGTATGCACTGGATGCCTCACAGGAAACACACAGGGAACAGTCATAGCAGATTCCCTCAAGAGTGACTTTACTGGAGCCGTGTGAATTTCTGGGGCTAAGGATCTACTGCCTAGACTGTGTGTTACACTCTCCTTTTGTATGAGAAGGCACAGATTAGCTGTACTGCTTTGTATTTTGCTTAAAAGGCTTCGGAGCTAGGGTAGTTTTTTTGCTACATTTCTTGATAACTGTTCCATGTATTTTCTTTTTAAAAGGGAGATTTAAAAATAGGATATTAAAAAACCCAGTGGTAACAGCGCAGTTATAAATGCTGAAGTTTTAGAAGGAACTGCTGCGGGAGTTTCTGCTAGGAATACTTGCCAAGTAAAAAACCACAACAGTTAATACAGATGCACAGACAACACAGAGCTGGATTTCAAAATCCAGCTAAACACTGTAATATCTAATGACATTGATTCACTAATAGAATGCAAGGGGGTATTACCACTTTGCAAAACAAAGTCACGTCAAACACTCCGCTCTTGCAAGGTAGGGGAGGATTGTCTTCTTTAAAAACAAAAATAAAAGGAAACAAAAGGAATAAACTGTGAAAAATAAGCTGTGAAAAAAATAGTAAAGACTTTTTCAAGGTCTGAGCTTCCAGCCACACTGCTCATGTAACAAACTAATAAATGTTTTGAAAATTCAAGGACTGTGTATGAATGTATGCTGGAACTTCAATTTAAATACTTTAACACCATTTAATAACTTTTCCTAAATTATGTTCCAATCGCTGATGTGCTCTTTCCAAATACAGGTATAATACAATTTGAGGTAAAGCATAAAGAGCAAATATATTCTTTAACCCCTTGTCAACAAGGGATTCTTTGGACTTAGCCAAGCCAAGCAAGAGGCCCAGAAGTTCCACTGCTGTGAGGCTGTCAGAGACAAGGAAGTGATAATCTTTTGGTTTGGGTTTTACAAACAAAGCAACACATTGGTTTTGATTACTTTGTTTGAAGACCATCAGAAAAATGTAGATTGGCCCAGTATCTTGCACCCCTTAAATGGAAATAGATGCATGCAGAGCTAACTACAACATGCAAACTTTGCTGTCATTTCAGTAGAAAGAAGTTAAAACAAAGAAAAGCAAGGAAAGGAAAAATACCACCATGAAAAACCAAACACCCTTTCCCCCTCCTCCCAAAGCCCCTTGAGAGCCATCCAGCTAGATGCTGGTAATATTGGATAACTAGATCTGATGAAACAAGTTTCTTTGTAGCTTGGCATGTTGGTTTCAGCAAATTGGGATGTAAACCGTAATACCAATGGGACAACATCGCTTTTTCTCTCTGTTAAGCAGAGGGCACAGAGAATCCCCTGGAAAAAACAGCAGTTAATTCAAGTGCCCTGGCTGGTTTCTGAATATGCCGCTCAGGAGTGCTGAAGTCAGGTCAGTATATCCCCACTCTCCTCTGCATTCTGAGTGAGGCAGCCACAGGACCCACTGTGCCAGTCGATACTGTCCCCTCTCAAGTACTGCTGCTTCAGACAATGTGCAGCATTTTGGGCACAAAAAAATGGGAGGTGAGCGACAGCCCAGCTGCTGATGTCAAAGGAATGAAAACATCTGCATCCTGCCCTCAGTGGTACACCTGCACTTCCCCACCTGGCCAAAAGGGCAGCCACCCCAGCGGTGCCTGCAACCCCACGGTTCCCATCTGCAGCACCAGAGCTCACGGAATCAAAGGTTCATGGGATAACCGTAACCATTTGTAGCTCTGGCAGCAGTTTTTAGCTCTCCTTCCGTTGTGTAATTTCAAGAGCTTGCAAAACACATGTCAGGGTATGAAAGGGAAATCTGGGTTTCAAGGACAAACCTTCTTGACACCTGAGCAGTAAGACGACATTGACTCATAGGCATAAGGTCTGCTCTGAAAGACAACTTTGTTTTTAAATCTTCTTCCTTGGTTTTGAGCAGCAAATGGAATAGACATATGGGACTACTAAGGTTTCTGCTAGTATTATTTTATTTCTGTTTCTTTTTATTCCAAAATCCTCTATTTTCTTCAGCCATGTCCTTAATTGGATGTTCAGATTAAGGTGAGAGATGTATTAAAAATACATAAACAGTAGGATCATCAAACACAGTGTGTGCAAAATGGCAGGTTTTAGAAATATTCACTGTTAAAATTTCAACTGTTAAATGTGTTTTGGTAGGCAAAGAAGATTCTGCAGCTTTTTTAAACATGAGGAAATCCAAAGGATTACATCAAACCATGTTACAGACGCTGACAGATACAGGCTTTCAAGCAAAACAGCTGTCATTAAAGCTCCTGTGACTGCTTAGAATACACTGCTGCAGTCTCCTAAAAAAACCCCAAATCCATGGGAAAAAAAGAATACCTTTAGCCTATAGTTTAGCTTCAGAACAGAGATGCAGCTCCATCTTTCTTCTTTTTCCTATGAATAAACAAAAGCAATATGAACCCCTGTGGTCACCAGCAAGGGCCAGAAAGCGCAATATGGCCTGTAGCAAGCATGCTCATCTCACAGCAGGGACTACAACCTCACACCTACTTTCCCAGGACTGCACTTAGCACTATGTGTGCATTTCATTTTATTTAACATTAAGGTCTTCCAGATACAACATCACTTCCTGCCTTCCAAAGGTTCTCACTACTTGAAACATGACTGTGAGCACTGGGTAAAAAGTCTGAAACAGCATCTGATACCAGCACAGCTGCTAAAATGCTGTTGTGTCATTCCTTTCCTCGGACACTCATACAAGCTGTCCCTGCACATCGGCACGGCGACAGCAACCTGCCAAAGACACCAGGGTTTGTGTCGTTCTGTGACAACCAGTGCAATTAAATACTGAGATGATTTGCATGTTCGTAGGCCATCCACCGTCCATGTGCAGCAGTGGTTAAGACAGAGCAGCTTAAATCCAGGTGCCACTGGCAGAACAGGAAAGGATCCTTGGGCTTGTAGAGGGCCAGAGCAGCTCTGTGGTGCAGAGGGAAGGAGGGAGGCCACCGTGACACATGACTGTACTATGGGATGTTTCTGTGTGGAGCTGGCAAGACAAGAAAACAGTCGGGTCCAGGACATGTATAGAGGCAACTGAAGGTCAAAGAGAAGTATCTAGAAGTAGTGTGACCTCTAAACCAGCCTTTTTATTGCATTTTTTTATTACCCTCATGGCCTAAACGTGATCAGCGTTGATCCAATGTTCATGTCATTATATGGCAACCAAAGGAGGGCATAGCTAGCAATTTTTTTAACACTCAGCACTCAAAAACATTGTTTAGGCCTGGTGTAACCTATCCCTATGTTATTCAAACAGGATGCCCAACTTTCATGGTTCCCAATTTTATTTGTGGCATAATACTTGCACAGAAATACAAACGCATATTAATGCCTTTAAAAGTAATTTTCACAGGAAATGCAACACAAATCTAGCTGTGCATGTCTTAAACCTTCCCTGTTCACACCCTGTCCAGAGAATAAGAGTCATTTATTGGGAAGCACATGCCTTTTCTTTCTGCCTCTCCCCCGAGGTCAGTATCCTCAAAGCTAGGATCCTTTCTTCTAGTCTTTCCATTTGGCTACTTGGTGAACTCCAGAAGCATTTGCATTGATGGCGCAGGACTTAGCACTAGATCTGTCATATATGGTTAAGCTGCAGCTGGGCTAAGCTCCCTTTTTTATCCTGAGTGGTATTTTCTCTTTGAACTTTAGGAATTTATACAGTGTTTTATCCTTTCAAGTATCTCTACAAATTCTTCACAGGATCTACAGCACAGGCAGGGCCTTTTTATGACAGAAAGACACAGTAGGTTTCCATGCTTTGCAGTCACTGCAATATAACCCACTGCTTCACTAAGCCCACTAACATTACATTCATTATTTGGAATGGAGCTTATGGTAAAGAAGTCATTTGTTCTGATAGTCAAGTGCACCATCAAGAGTCTGATTGCCTACAACAAATCAAGAGAGTTTTATAAGCCCTACTATGTGCTTTCATACGTTGAAAGAAAAAAAAAAAGCCACAAATTGTGCAGGAATAATTATCTTTCTGCCAGCTTGTTTTTAGAAGTAAAACAGGTAACACTTATGTGTAAATGCAAATAGCAGTGATAATATGGGGCTCCCAGGGTATCAGAGAGGTAGCATTCCCTGTGGAAATACAGAAGAGCACTACAATGGGACAAATTAAATATACCTTTCACCAAAACATGAAGGTATTCTCCCCATTCTTCTGCTTAAGAAGGATGACTGGCTAATGCTTAGTGCAGAGAAATGTACTATGTAGCTGCATTTTGAGTTACTTGTATAATACCTATTGTGTACCTTTTCTGTGCAAAAAAGTTTCATGCAGTTGTCCATAATAATTTCAGTCTTGATATGACTAGATAAACAGGGGCCATGAGGGGAAAATTAGCAAAGTGCCCTTTAAGCAATCCAGTGCTCACAAACACTCACTGCTTTAAAATCTTCTGCATCCGTCTAGAGAAACAGGGACTGCTTCTGTAGTCCCTCTAATATTGCAGTATTTACATTATGTATCACCTTTCTCTGCAGAAGGTTATACAGAGCACAGTGTGATGTGGTTCAGCTTCCAGTGTCCTGTCTGTGGGCTTGAAACACCCAGCAAACTGACCCTGCTACTGCTAACACTGGTCTTCTCGAGAGAATTCCTCCTGCAAGTAGTCCTGTAAGGTCAAATGAGACTCTCTGCCAAATAAGCCTTTGCAAAACGAGTTGTGCTCTGTCATGTTAAGAGAAAAGGAACCTAGCTGGACCATGTACTAATTTTAATTAACACAGTACAGTCCTTCATATCAGATGATCTGGTTGGGTTTTTTTCTCCTTTCCTCTCCTTCCTTCTTTTCTTTTTGCTGTTTTCAGGCTTTTTTTTCTTTTTTTCTACCCTTCCCTTTTGCATTTTTTTTCTCCTTTCACACACTATTTTTCTCCATCCCACTTTCCCCTTTTAACAACCCACCTCCTCCTCCTCCTCCTGCATCCTGTTTTTCTATCCCTTTGTCCTCTCCCAGTCCTTTGAAGGACTACACCTGTGTTTTTCTAACAGTCCCACCAGAAGCAGCTGAATGCAAGTGATAAGAAAACTGATAAAAACCCCTTGAGACTTAAAGGCTGCACTCCTACTAGCCTGCACAAAGGGAAATGGTAGATGTGGGCTAAGGAGAGAGGGATTAAATGAGTCAAAATTTGCAGTATTCCAACACAGGGGATTTAAACTTCTGTAATTCCCATTAACTAGTGCACACCACCATTAAAGTGCTTGTTCTGGTTAATATTTAGGAAGGGAAAAAATGAGCAGAGTCACATGGTAAACACGTCTGGAAGACTAAAAAAAAGAATAAGAAGTTAATGGAAGTGTGTATACACGTCAGACATCATACTCAGACCAGGAATGGTGTTATCATTTCCATTACAGGAGCACATACCTGCCTCTGAAACCTGCAGGAGTTTTAATCGCTTTTTGAAATCCATGCCCTAAGAAATTACCTCATTATTTCCCCTTTTCAGAATAGTGCTTTCATTGAACTCATTTTGGACACTTCAGCAGGTAGGTCAATCCCCAGCAAAAGCCTGGTCCCATTCTTTAAGCCAAAACATACTCCCTAGGTCTGCTGGTGCATTTAATGTGCTGGCTTGAAAAATTTCTCTGTGCACTGTGTGCACTTAGAAATCAGCAGTACCTGATTTGGGAGTCACACAGGCAGCTGCCATGTCTTCAGGTTAAGCATAAAGGAATTACATTAGATCTGGCAAATGTAATTTATTTCCAGGATTTGAGAAAAGATTTTTCTTATCCCAATAATTCCAGCTAATCTAATTTAAGGATCCTAGAAAGATAAAGCTGAATCTCTACTTTTTTACTGAGAGTATCCAGTGCTCATTAGGGATTTTGCCAAAAATCCCAGATCCTTGGTTTGCCTTACCAGCTCAAGAAAAACTGCATCCACAGACCTTCCAGAATTTTAAGAGAAGCTCACGGCAATTTCCAGCTGGGTACGTGATGCTATTCATCCTGCAATCCACAAGTGTTCTATCCCAGCGAGAGCTGGACCTTCAAGCAAGAAACCTGTGTGCCCTGAGACAGCAAGGCCAGGTGACTCTCCAGCATCAGATCTATAAAATTAGGGAAAGGGGCTCAAGGGAAATGGGCTTCTGCAACCAAATCCATGTGTAGACAAGTTCAAGCCACCTAGCTTTCCTATGTCCTTTCTGTAGAGATGCAACTAAAGTTAATATCTTCAAAAGAATTATACATATTTAACTATCAATTAATACATGGCCTGCGTCCATGTGTTAGCTGACTGCCATCCATGGAAGGGGCTTAGCTAGGGACATTGCCTAACTACACAAAGATTTTGGAAGCTATGACCTACAGAGAAAGTTAGGTACATTTTGTACTGACAACTGATTTCCACACAACTCTTGCTCATTATAGTATTTCACACTTTAAAATGCAATTCAAAACAAAAAGTACGGCATGCACAAATTCCCACTGATCTCAAGCTGTACTAGTAACTGTGCTGGTAGAATCGGAGCTGGTAGCAAGCTCCAAGTGGTTTGTAAGGAAATTCACTGCAGTGAAGTGTCATTTTCCACATTCCCAGTTGTAGTTACAAGAGTGACTGGATTCAAAAGACTAAACAGCCTCCTTTGTTTATTACATAATCTGCAAAACTGCAAGCAGAGAGCAGCAAGGAAAGCACAGATCCTTCCTCTGAGCACTCTGACATGCCCCCTCTCCAAAAGAAGTCTCTCTTCAGGCTCACTGCTTTGGGACTCAGCCTTTCGCTCCGGCACCTTTTTTCAAACTGCAAAGATCCCTATTTATTATGCCCATACATACAATTATCTACATCTACACATATGTATGCGCTCTGCTGGCTGCCCACACTCAGGCCCATCTGCCGGGCTGGCGCTCTGCCCACCGAGAAGTTGGTCGGTCCATTTCACTAAAGCGGAACTGTCAAGCCGTGATCGGCTTTGGTGGGCAGCCAAGAGCCCTCCTTTCTCCAGGGACGAAAGCCTCCCAGCGACGCTCAAGTTTGTGTGGCACGCCACGGGAGCACGACCACTGGCACACACGCCAAAGCAAAGAAGATTTCAAAGAGGAAAGCAAAGAGGAGAGCTGACTGGTACTTCAGACTGTGATCCAGCCCTACTTTGTGGAGGTGATTATAGTGGACAATGCAGCTGTGGCTGAGCACAGGCCAGCCATCATTTAACTCTGACTTTGGCACCAATCAAATACAACAGGGCAATTGTGAGTCGACTCAATAGACGTAAATAGCCACTATACAGGGCAATTCGGCAAGGCATAAGGGCATAGACAAGTGGCCTACAAAAGGCAGCTCCTTCCACGCGTGTGCACACTTGGTGAGTAACTCCAGTTGCCTGGGAACCAGGAGTCAAGACCAGAACAACAAGCATCAGATCTTCAATTCAGCCCAAATCTTTCCAGGAAGATCATCTTGCGCATGCTGCTTCCTCTCACATTTCTGTTTAAAGCTGACCTTTACTTTTACACTTGCACTGTGTGAGGACAGAGGTGGGTCATGGTTTGCTTTGGGGTTTTAATCTCTCAATGACAATAATAACATGGCAGGAAATGTTGCTTTATCTTCTACTTTTCTTTTCCTCCAGGTACATGTGGACTTGGCCACTAGGAGCCTGCTTTAGAACCTCTTGATGTGGCTCTTCCTCATGGATAGAATCAGCTCACCCATCCTCCCTGGGGTCAAGTGGGATGCAAACACAGCTCTGCCTCCCTGCACCAGCCAAGATGAACAGTTCAACGTGGTCTCACTGTTCAGCAGCTCTATTCACCCATAAGTATGACAAGCAAATTCTGGAACTAAGCCAGCAGCTCCTCTGCTCCCCAGGAAGGCCCAAGGGCAAAATTACATCATGCTTTTATTTAAACCAGCATGGTCAAACTTCACTATGGAGGAGTTTTACTAGTTAAATGAGCCTCCACTCGCAGGACTCAGTGGTCAGGAGGAAGTCCCAGCTGAACTTTTGAAGAGCTGGAGATAATGCTGAAAGATTCTTTCCCCTGTTGATTTTAATCAGGTCAGAAAAATCTTTCATTATGATACTTACATCACAGAACACTTTAGAGACATCGCTGTCACATGACATTTTAATTGCTGTTACCTCTTTAGACAACTAAGCCAAGGCAGAGCTTGTCAGCACCAAGAGAAAAGAAAGTCAACTGTGCTTCTAAAGTCTGAATTTCTTAAGCAAAATAAGCAGACATCCAGACCACTACATGAAGAAATTTCACATGTATCTACTACTTCAATTTTGAATGGCTCTTCTGACATCTCTTCCAGCTAAGAAGATTAAAAAAGACCAAATCATTTGAGATATTGCATTGCTTCTTGACATCAATCTGGTGAAAGATTTAACTGAAAAGAGCCTTTATTTTTGCACTTTGTATGTTATAGGATGGAATTCTGTTGTCATCTCTTTTGAACAATTATAGAAACCGCTGTATTTCCCTTTACAGGCTGTTCTGCCTATACAGAGAAGAGCATTCCTGTAAAAATGCAGGCTGTGTACAATAAAAGGTATGGCTCAGGATTTCCCTCTGGGTCCTTGTGGCATATGCACAGGCACGTGAACTGTCAGTGGTGCTTCTCACACAATCAGTATAAATACAGTGGTTCCAAGAGGAGATGACATCACACATTTTATAGTAAAGGAACCGCATGAAACAATTATATTCCCTAGCAGCAGTTATGGATATGCCATAGGTAAGTAGAACAGTTGTGATCTTCTTACTTCTTCAGTGGGATGAAGAAAATACCCGAAGACTGGATTTATGTCATCATAATAGAGGGAAGGATTTTGCCCCATACATTTCAGTCCTGTCTGTCCTAAGCAGCAGGCCAAAAACCTGGCTCTACTGAAGTGAACAGCATCAGGGCAATTAGTCTCAGATTTGGTGATCTCCACACCAGCACACAAAGACCACTGAAATTTCCAAGTACTTACAAGTGGCTTGGCATTTTATTTCAGTTGCTGAGACTGCTAAACCATCCCTGCACTGATTTCTCCACAGGTGACACTATAGATAGCTATACATCTAAAGATTACAATAGGTGCATCTAACTTAAAAATAAATGAAGCATTTACGCTTTAATTGGAATCCGTAAGATTTAGACCTAAATGGGCACATCTTTCCTGCATGGTTTTCAGTGTGTCTTCATTGTAACAGTTTCCCAATTTAAGGCAGTGTGAGAAGACAGAAGCTTTTTTTTGCAAGACCACAAACACACACCCCCCTACCCCAAAACCAGTGCTAATATCTGTGGCGATCACAAAATGGTGACTGGCTACATACAGGAGATTAAAAACATACAGATCAATAATGTTCTGCTACAATTTTCAAATAGAAACCTCATGTAATTTTTACCAAACACAGCCCCTCTAGTAGCTTTTGTAATGGCTTTGGAGAGGGAGACATTGCATTACCAGTCTTCTAGGCCATTCTCATAGTCCCACACATAATTTCCCCCCTGCCTCCCCCCGATTTTCAGCAAAAGTGTCATTCTTGTGCTGTTTGTGTAAGTGGACGGAATTTCAAGCATCTGCTCCCAAATGATTATAAATCAGGGAACCTTCATGCTCCATTAGCTTGAGAAGATGGCGTTATTAATGATTGCTATTCAAGGAAGTTCACAGTAAAAGTGTCTAAGTGAAGACACCTCTGATGTAAGGCTTTGTTTTGTTTCTGAAAACAGCTGCGTGGGCAAGTCTTCACTCTTGCTGTTTAACATATTTCTGAGGCTACCACTTCTAAGAAATTTCAATTATTTTTGTTAGCTTAGCATTAACATCAGTTTCCTCTGGAAACAGAAACAATACTGTCATTCCACAGCAATTCTCATGAAAAGTGATTTAGCTTAACAAATACTGGGGTCTACGAAGATGCAACACTGCTCTTACTGCTCTATTCTTCATCCAGTTTCAGAAGTCTGAAAAGGCTGGTTCAAGTCCCAAACACAAGAAGTGAAAATTTAAGTATTAGGTCATATTACTAACGGACTTGAAACAATGTAAGAAATGACTGGGTATAGCCTGGCAGAGCTGATTTGCTCCACAGGTTAATACACCGTGATTTCCTACATGATCCTAACCAGCAGCCTTTCATTTCCATAGACGCAGGACCAACTGTGCAAAGAAAAGGCGAGTCAGAGGTCTGATTAAGGGAGTTTTCCGCCCGTTAGTTACTTGCCTAGGTGCACAATGAACGCGATGCACCCCATGCATGAATACCATATAATACCAAATTTAAAGATAAGAGATCTGACTCATCACTCCACTGCACCAGTTTTATGCTTACGGGGCTCCATGTTCTTCCAGGGTGACTCAGACCCAAGACTCCCCTCTCTCCAGGAAAAACATGACAAGTCATGCAGTACATGTCAGACTTAGCCATTAACTATAATCCGCATTTGCACTGCAAAACTAATTGGAATGTAACATTCCATACCACTTACACTTTGCTGTTAAGCCTAGTGATAGGAATATATATAATTAATGTAAAGAGCGGCAGTTTAAAATACCGTCATTGGAATTAACCCTATTATACCTGGCAACACACTCAAGGAACTCTGTTTGAGAAAGCAGTCCTTGCCAAATGTTAACAGTGTTGATATGTGCATGCTAAGATTAAAAACATGGAATTAAGGAGAAGGAGATTAGTCACTGGAACCAAAAAGTTTCTCTGGAACAATCCTCATTCCAAGACTGCTGCCTTCACTTCTCTAACCCAGGGCTGCTGAAACACAAGAAACTTTTTGGACAACTCTAAGGTAGGCATTGACTGTTTCTTCCAAAAGGACATGCTGTGTTTACGACAGCTATTTTTGGCTTTCAGCTATACAAATATAAAACACCATGAGGCCCATTTTCTTCTCACAGCTTCATGTCTGTATATATTCATTGATTTCAGTGCAATTATGTCTGATTATTTGCCTGGAATGGAAGTTAGATCAGTGCTGACCCTTAAACGCAATTCTGAATGGATTTATACTGGGCAAAATGTGTATGAGGAGACAAACTATTCTGCAGTCTGACAGCATACAACTGTAGAAATCAAGGAAAAAATTAATAAAGGACTAAACCTTCAAAAGCCAAACAAAATAAAACAATTCATACTTCACCTTGCTCTAAACCATAAGGGATTTGTATCCAGCAGTTTACCATAATGTACCTTGTGGGTTTTTTTTCTGTTTTTTAGTCACAGGATTGGTGGGTTACTCTAGAACGCAGAGATCCCTGCCACAGGTTTGTTTTCAGGACTGGGTCCTGAGCTACTTTGCAGGGAGAGCTGAATCTCTGATGGTTGATCCTGCACAGTTCAGCCTTCCTGGGCACTGGTGCACACAACCAGTAACACGCTGAAAACTGCTTGTGGAAATGACTGCACACCATCGTCAAGCCACGTATACTGAGCGTTACATGCACAAACTACCCAATTGCTTGTGACCACAGAGTGCACATGGATGTAATTTTGTATTTACTACCACCACTGCAAGACGGTAGCATCTCATTCTGACTACACTTATATCCCACTGAGAGGTCAAGTCAGGAGATGGTATTATATGTGTGCTTTTCTATAGGAGGGCAAGATTTATTCTTAGGCATTCAGTTCTTTGAGTTTTAACTGTGTCGTGTGAAAAAGAAAAAATAAAATACACATAAAACCACAAAACCGTTCACTGCGATGAACACAGACTTTGAATAAAGACAGGACCTTGACTGCAACAGGAGGGCAAAACCCAAATATGTGTCAGTAGGATCATTCTCTTTTGAGGAGCAATATAAAGGCATGAACCTAAAATAGATACGGCATTGGCTCTTACCTCATGCTCACTTACCCTTTGACAACCAGAAACCAAGGCGACTTAAAAATCTAGTACTTGCTACTCTAGTTGCCATCATTTTATTAGGCTGGTCGTGTGGCATTCACAGGTGTGCGACACAACCTGGTATCCAGGCAAAAGTTATGAAAACAGCTCCACAGTGACATAATGACACTGTTAAACCACAAAATCCGTGCCTTTACCCCCAATACTGAAATATTTCTACATCCAAAAAACAAGGGGAGAAGCAGAGCTACAGTGTTCAGAACTGAACAGCAAGTTACAAAACTTCGAACACAACACACTCTACTGAAAGCCTACTAGCACCAAATTTGTGATGCCGCTTATCACTTGAAGAACCTCTCCTTTTAATATCTGGGTCACCAGTAACCATCAAGGATTACCAGACAACGCTGCTTCCCACCCATGTTTAAAGTACTACTAAAGTACTACCTACATCACCCATGCTGGAAGTGGATCCAGTGAGTAAATACCCGACTCAGCGGTCGCCAGCAGTATTTCACTTTGGGTGGTAGCTGGTCTCTAGCACGGGAGTGTAGAACGAGCCAGTTTGGCTGCAATGACCGAGATTTTCACCGCCCAACACCAAAGTTTGCCAACGAGCCGGTGAACGAACGCACAGGTAAAGGCAGCCGCTGCTGCGTTGCGGGGCGCCGTCCTTTCGTCACTTTTACCTCAGCCGGCTGCAAGAGGCGACAGCGGGCGAGCAGGGACAGCCCACCGGGTCCCCAGGTGGTCTCCAGGGACCCCAGGACCTGCTGCACGGAGCGGCTGGGGGGGCGACTGGGAGCGAGCCCTGCCGTGCCGCATGCCTGTGCACAGTCGCACGCCGGGAGCGCCTCAGCGGCGCCTGGGGACACGCGGGAGCGCCGTGCGACCCCACCGGGGGCGGCCTCGGGAGGGTGGGGGACAAGGGGCGG